>FIZR01027504.1:0-20642 GCA_900060175.1 Ferrisia virgata | reverse complement strand
ACTTATCTCTTGAGAAAGTTACAACTTTTTGAAGGGCAGCCTCCCCCCCCTAGCCCCCCCCCCCCAATCTTTGAGAGAAAAGTGATGGCCCAACATTTTTTTTATTTTACCTAACAGTGGGAAATACTATGCAAGAAAAATTATAATAAAAGGTAATTAGGCGAATTTTTGCAAATTATTCATGACAATTGGAGATTTTCAAAAATGAGTTTTTGAGTTTTTTCTGAACGTGCTAGCTCCTCCCCATGATCTCTTTGAGAAAAAACTCAAGGGAGTAAAAATGTTCGTTTTTCAACACTCTACAACTTTTGTTTCAACATTTTTTTCGTAATTTCGTTATTTGAGAAACAATTATCAAAAAGCCAAACATTGCACACCTTGTCTCCCAAAATGGGACAAAATATGTATGGATTTTAGAAAAGTTCGGGAACAAATACATGCTTCATAGTACCTAAATACGAAATCTTCGCTTTCCGTAAATCTTGATCAGATTTGAGCTATTTTTGAGCTGATATAACTGTACTAAAAATCGTAAACAAATGAAAAATTGCGATAATAATAAATAAAAAACTATCCATCAGCGAGGCTTGATCTTGAAAGATTTCTACCCATTTAGAGTTCGAAAAATTTATAAATTATTCCAAATCTAACCACCCTATTACTTATATGTATCGTTTATTTCAAAATTTATAATTTTTTCCAATGGATTAAAAAATACCTTCATCCCACTGGACTTTACTGACCAACTGGATTTTTTGAAATAACGCACAAAAATATTACAGGAAATTTTTCAAGTTCGCACCACTCCGCTTCCATAGGCTATAAATATCGCTAATACTCGCACAAATTACTTCCTCACCGGTATGCAAAGTATAAATTAAATTTTCATTAACATAGCTTCTTACTGTAGGCATACAGTTCACCAAAACGTATCGTATCGTTGATCGTAAATGTAAACATTTTGAAAAAACATAGTCCCGCAGTTAAATTGCCCAATATATGTATATATTTAGTCAGTCTACATCGCATAATATGTACGTGAAAGTTGCGCAGTAAAGTGTATACTATTTTCTAACACACCCTTCTTAAAAGGCCAGAAGCTCGATAATTTTATTACAAATGCACGTTTTTTTTTCCTTCTCAAACATACATTTTCATCGTCTGCTCGGATGAAAATATGATAATCGGTATATTAGTTTCTAACACGATACCGATAAGTACCTAAGCTACGTCTAAACTCAACTATATCATATCTTCACCTTTCACTAAATAGGAGCCGGCGATAAATTAGAAATTATACACTAATTTTCAAACACGAACTAAATTTACAAAATTTACAACACGTTAAATATAGCAGCGAACATACCCATACATAAACGTGGCAGGTTTTAGTGCATCTTGATTGATAGATCGTTTGTGACCCTCAACTCTTATATGATATAACTTCATTATCATTTCAACAACATCTCGCTAACCATCAATCAGTCTCGAGATATTATAAAAACTTGCTGTATACACGATAAATATATTATTTTCCATTTATACTCGTACTATGCTCTCATATGTGTATAAACATTTTCCGGATCATTTCGATAGTGCATCTTTCTAAAAAAAATTAAAAAAAAAAAAAAGACAGCATGCGATATCGCGTGAAATAATCGTCTTTATTTGGACGATATACACCACACGGTACACTATGTAAACCATAATTATACGACGTTTGGCCGAAAACTTCACCTTTGATTAGCTTATATTTGTATAGCTTTCAAAAATTAGGTTATAAGATATGTGGGTACAGAGAAAGCAGTATAAGTTAGATAGGTACAGTAATACATTCGTTTGCATCTAAACCTACTATATATATATACATTATTATACCTAAATACTCGATTCAGTACGATTTTCATCGCTTGGACGCCATTATAATTGAACTTTTGATACTTCGAATATAGTCGGTATAATGATTACTTTTGGAAAAAGGTCGACTATATAGGTAGTTGGTTATGATTTTAAATTCGCTAAAACCGTAACCAATACTGTACAGAGTGGGTTCGATTCGACCACACATAAAAAACACATCTTATAATATAATTTCCGAGTTCAAAATCAGCGTGAAATTATCGACACCTTTAACACGCAATAAATATTCAATTATTGTAATAAATATTTTTTTCATCGTAAAAGTAAATATTTTTAAAAAATCCAACAACGAATTAATATTTACATCGAAATAACGCCCGTCTAGTCTGCAGGTCTACCAATTCACCTTTCATAAACATGGGAATCAAGGCGTTATCATTCGCATGATGTATAAACGTTTGTTGTTTGTTGTTGTTGTTTTTTTTTTTTTTTCGCAAAAGAAGTAATACGAAAACGAAGAAAACAACAACGAGCAACTCTAACACATGAAAACAAACGTTAATTCAGAAGAAAGCGAATGTTATAGCGTAATAGCGACAATACCGCATCAAATAATTACAACGTTAACTGGTCTACGTTGAAAATTCTTCCAACTTGTGAGCGACGTTTCCCTTAACATGCAGCTAGATAAATTTTCTAGTCTCTTTATTTTACCGTCACAAAAATACTCCAGCCAGCCAGCCGTTTATAAATAAATAAAATATATACGATTCCAAACACGTTACCCAAATGCCTTACAGTATTACACATCGATATACGATACGAGAACACCGATCTAATAAAATTGTGCGCGTGCTGTGCGCTGTCAGAGTCTGCGAGAGATGCTCGCAAAATTAGCAATTCCACGACGTATAAATAAGAAAGTTAATTGATCTCCCGCGCTTTTCGTGATTGTATATTCGACGTACAGGTGGATATACGTATAGAGGGGGGCGAAAGGATACCTTACGCCGACAAATCGACACGATATGTAGGCATTTTATACAGGTAATTGAATAACGAAGACTATTTATGCGTGTTAAATGTTTACCCTCGCACCTGCTCAATAGTACTCACATTTCATCCAACTTGTGTACAGGTAATCTGCTCATTATATACGAATACTTTTACTTATACTTGTACGTTGGTGCGTTGGTCCAATTTAACAAAAAAAAAAAAAAATGAAAAATACCCTCGGCAAGAAAACCGACCGCCATTCGCACAGATCTACACATTGAATTTACCTACAATAGAAAATGGTCCGAATAATGAACGCGTGTCTCTTCATACACAACGCTGCTCGGCAACCGGTCTCTCTAAATAAAACCGCGATTATATTTCTAACAACTGTCCACGTCAACGAATCCACACAATGAATACAGAGTCAAGGAGGTTTAAATACATTCTTGATGTCTCACTTGAACGTTAATGGCATTCTAAATGTTACAAAGAGCATAGAACGTCATCGTTGCGACGCTTGTTTCAGCTCTAAAATGCGAATAAACCATCCAACGTCTCGAGCATTTTATACTTTGTTATCTTATTAGATATTCCGATTAACTTTTCAACAGGAAAAAATCATCGTCTAACCGCATTGTTATTTTATTTATACAGAAGTACAAGCACCATAGAGAGATGCAGTAGATTGCATCTAAAGCGAGTTTAAAAAACTACACCAATAATCGTTATCCTTTCGGTACAAATAAACACGTCAATGTACCAATTAAAAAAAAAAAAAAATTTAATTTACAATAAAACTATACATAGGGCTGCTGCAAACCTTTATATACACGAAAAGTAGTATATAAACTCGACAATACGTACAACTTTCACGTATCATGCAGAAGAAAACGTTTAAATACGTGTATAAAAAACCGCATAAAAGAGTAACATTTCAATTCCCAGGCTGTCTTTTTTTTTCAAAAATTTTAAATTTACGATCAACGATACATTTATACGTTTCTGGACAATTGCATAAATTTATTTCCGGTTATATAAAGCCCCCCTCTCCCCCCCCAACTAAATTAACCGAAAGCATTGTTATAGTACGTATATTGGGCGTTAAAAAAAAAAAAAGTGATAGTGACAATGAAGAAGTTCATTATCGAGCGTTATATGCGAAGAAAATTTATTATGTCATTGGTATAGATATATGATATAAAAAATCAACTTAATTATCGATTTTTACTTCGCGAATACGTACGGTCTTTTTTTCCTTTTCTCTCCTTTTTTTTTGGAAAATAAAAAAGAGACACAATAATTAACGAGAGGACCATTAAAGGAACAACGTATAATTAATTGTTAATTATAAGCTGGGCGACGGATTCGGCAAAACGAAGTACGGCTATTTAATCTCCGTTTTGATGGTTTTTTTTTTTTTTTTTCTGTGTTGTTGTTACAGGTAACGTTGTTTTTGGTTAGCGAATTATGGATGCAAGGTGTTTTGGTTGTGAACGGCGCTCTGGAGGAGAGTGATAGTCAGGAGCATACACCGTTTTATGAATCTCATAATCATATTAACGAACACGATCATTTTCACGAAGATGGATATTGCGATTGTAATTCTCAAGGTAGTTTTAATTTTTTTTTTCTTTCATTCTTTCTTTCGTGTTTTTTAAAATAATGATGCGGCGTTACGTGAAGAATTACGTTTGATTTTCTATAAATGGATGTACGTAGGTAATGTCGAAAGTTTGGGTGAAAAATAACCGTGCATCGATGCAACGGGTGGGTACTCGTCGATAAGTATACCTAATGTTGTCTCGTAACACGATGTGCACTTATCTGTAAACGAATAACGTGAACCGTGTCGTAAAATGACTTGAAATTATTGCCCACTTTAGTCGTAATATTACGAATAAAGTACTTTTAGATGTGGCGTTATCAGCGAACATGCGGCAATAGAAGAAATTTATCTGCACTTCTTCTTCGATAATTTTGAAATTTTCTAGCTACCGACTCCGTTAGAAAAGAGAAAGAATGATATAGGGTAAATGCGGTATGAAAATTAACTATAATATGTATCACTTCGAAGTACATAGAAATACATATTCCGACTGAAACTGAAATTAATTCATCAAGTTGTATTTACATACAATCATTTATAACGGACCACTACGCCATTTGGTGAGCGGGGGCCGGATACAAAAAAATATATATTATGAAAAGAGATGGAGACAAAAAAAAAACAAATAATAAAAGCCAAAAAAATAGACAAAATATAAAATAATTTAAAGGCTTAAATAATAATGAAGACAAGGCAGCAAGGTGGGGAGAGGGGTGACAATGACGTGGAATAAATCTTATAGACAGGCAAAGTGGACATATTGACGAATTTGTAATGCGATGTGTTCAGAAGGAGTCCATATTCCAGGCATTTTTTTTTAATTATAACACTCTTTGGTAATTGAATATCAATCAGCTCACAGGCCATTGAAATTTTTAGTGCCTATATTTTAGAAATGGGCAATTTTCCCTTTCAGGGAAAAATTGTAGATCATGGATATGTAATGCTGAAAATGATTGATAAGTTCACATTTTTTTTTTTTTTTTTGATGATTTTCATATCCCCAATAACGAATTTTTGAATTTTTTTACAATCAAATCGCAGATCCTTCAATATAACCATGTATAATATATCTTTGGTTAGATTTATATAAAGTGCAAAAATGATGGAAAAATCAAAAACTTTACATCAAAAAAATCACATATTTTTTTAATTTTTTAAATTGAAATCCGCGTCAATATTTCAACATTAAGTGCTAAAGTAATAAATTTTTTTCCATCCCTTAAGACATAATCATCTTCTATCACGAGTTTTGACATTTTAACATGAAAAAAAATAAAAATCTTTAATAGTCATTTGTCATGCTGAGTTTTCGATTAAAATTTTCTAACCAAAAATCAAATACTCAACTCAGACATTTCAACATAAAGTCCAAAAATCCATCTTTCATTGCGAGTTTTATCAAATTTTCCCATCCTTAAGACATATCCATGTTAGCAGTCTAACATAAAATCAAAAAATCAAAAATATCACACCGAAAACGTAACGCTTTCACAGAATGATCCCCAGGCCTTAAGACGTATCCGTGTGAACTCAGAAATTTAAACATAAAGTCCAAAAATAAAAAACGTAATACTTTCACAGAATAGCCCCCCAACCTTAAGACATATCCATGTTGACTCAGACATTTTAACATAAAGTCCAAAAATAAGCTGTGCTCATCTTTCATCGGGAGTTTTATCAAACTTTCCCATCCCTCAGACACATCCATGTTGACATTTTAACATAAAGTCCAAAAATCAATAAACGCAAAAGTCACTCATAATAATCCATAATTTTTAAAAATTTTTACATTCTTTTATTTTTCTACTTTTTTTTTACATTTATTCAGCTCGGAGATTTTAACATGAAGTGCAAAGACATATTCATGTCGACATTTCAACATAAAGTACAAAAATCATTCTTACTTAAGGATCTTTTATCGTGAGTTTTAACATTTTAACATAAGTGAAGTGCAAAAATCGTTTATAATCATCTTCCATCACGAGTTTTTGATCAAAAACTTCAAATCTAAAATCAGATACTCAACTCAGACATTTTAACATAAAGTCCAAAAATCAGCCATACTCATTTTTCATGGTGAAGTTTATCAAACTTTTCCATTCTTGAGACATATCTATGTTAGCATTTTAACATGAAGTCCAGAAATCAAAAACGTAACGTTTTCACAGAATGACCCCCCCCCCTCCGCCTTAAGACATATCCACGTCAAAAAAAAACAGAGAAAACCCAAAAAAGACAAAGCATAAAATAATATTGGAGGCATAAATTATTTGGGAGACAAAAGGCGGCGAGGATGGATGGGTGGGGGAGACAAGGGACTCAGCATTTCGGAATGGATCTATATTTCATGCTTTTTATCCCAGTTAAAACGTTAGTGGAAGGGGGGGGGAAGTTCTTTACACGAGAGAAATGTATAAACAATGATTTTTTTTAACCGTAGAACCGAATTTTCAACATTTTTTACGACAAAAAATATTCTTTAATGGCTCTCACAAGTAATTATAAAATCCTTCAAAATAAAATATTATAAACAATTTCAAACATTTGAAATATTTTTAAAATGGCTGGAATATGCCGAAAATTGATTAAAATATCACTGAAAAATGTGTGAAAATGTTGTCAAGTTAATCAAGAACATTAGAAAAATTATGGAAATATTCCAAAAAGCTATGCTCCTTAAAAATGTTTCTTTTTTAAATTTACTCAGCAACGGAAAATTAATAAGAATCCATATATCACTCGATTTTTTCCAATTTTTTGAATTTTAACCATATGAAGAGGCGGTATATAAGGGATCGGATCAAAAAATTAAGTTATTATTCAAACTTAGCGTTTTTTTTACTTTTTTCTAAATTTCGACCAAAATTGAGAACCCTTACACCCTCCAGGAATGTTGAGATCTCGTATTGAAAATTTATTGGTTGAAACAAAAATAAAATGATCTTTTCGTGATGATTTTTTTCAGATTTTTAAATTGTACCTTCAATATTCGTGCTTATAATAAAAAGTTGTGCTTTCATTACAAAAGTTCAGCTTCGAGTTTTTTCGTTCAATTCTCTACAAATCCTTTGAAATAGACTTGTATAAAGTTCAACCAATTTTGAAATATGATTACACAAAGTCGAGCCATTTAGTGGAAAATTTCAACCGTATGAAAATTACAGGAGTATCCTCACCCTATGAAAAGTTGAGACCAACAACACGTTTGTTCCTTTTCACTGCCAATGAACGGAATTGGCAAAAAAATTGCGAATAAATTCGAAACATCTAAGGCTAGATTTGGGTCGTTTTGACATGGAATGTGCCTATCGCAATCACTAAAAAGGTAACTTTGGAAACTTGCAACACCGGCAGGTGGAAATAGTAAATCAAAAAAATTCCATAACCAAATTTCTAGTATTTGAAATGGATCGAAATGCGGATATTTTTCGTAAAAATTGATCGAAAATTGAACGAAACCGCCATAAATGAAAAGGGCACATTAAAAAATCCCATATTCGAATTTTCGATCACCTGCGATTATTTATAGGATTTAAAATGTATTTTTGAGAAGTTAAAAACCTGAAATAACGGATACAAAGGAAGTTCCCAAACAAATTACTAAAAACCTCAAATTCGTGTTATCGTGTTCAAAAAGTCAACTGCTCCTATCTGGGTATTTTACTCGATAATTTTACATAAATTTTGAACTTTTTGTGAGATTTTTTTCCAAACACATAATCAGTTCTAGAAGCAAAAAAAAAAGAAGTAAATTTTGAAAATTCAAGTAAAATGAACCCGAAAAGGGTCTAGATAGTCTTAATTTGTAGATGAAAGCCAAACAAGTTGGGTAACTTCCTTCTTAATCGTCCTTCAAAAACTTCCAGTCAAGTACAAAATATCACAAGATACAAAGACCTTTTAAATTAAAAAAAAAATCTACAAAAATTGAATAAAATAGACTCACAGTCACCATTTAAGCTTCACTTTTCATCACCTCCTGCCTTCTTCATAAATCCCCTTCTAGCCCACCAACATTAACCACGACGGTTAAAATTTACTACGTAAATTAGGGGTCCTTGCGTAGCTGAGATTCCAACTGTTGACTTCGAAATCCCCCCCTCTTTAGCCCCACCAATGATAGCTGAAACAATGAAATAAGGTTGAAAAAGAGCAACGCAAAGCGGTGCTCTTTTTCATTTATAAATTCACGCGCATTCAACAATTTTTTTCTATATTTTTTTTCAGGCCCTTGGCGACCACTATTCAAACCCTCGCAGGCAGAACTACCAGATCCCGAATCCCTGCACAACTTGGCCAACAATCTGCACGACTCTCAAGAGCCACTGCACGATTTACCAAATGATCTTCACCCTACCATACATTCGACAGATCGACAGGCGAAAAAACAAAATCACATGATACATTTACATCTAATACCGCACATCTACGTGCCTGTCGTACACCCAGTACAATACTCGGTCTACGAAAACAACGAACACAAGCCGGAAACAGACCAAAATCATCATCACGGCGATTATCACACAACCGAGTCTAGCATTTCGGACGAGCATTTACAAGACCATAGTCACAGTCAAGAGCAACACGATCATCATCATCAGCAACAGCACTACTACAACTACGACAATCAGCATTTAAATTTACCAAATCAAGATCAACACGATCATCATCAATTTTACAACCATCAAGATAACCATCTGAACGTACCGAATCATCAAAGTTACGACGGCACAGCCGGCACTGGCGACGGGCAAGTACACCAGCATTACGATTTTTCCGAACACAGTCACGAGTCTGCGGAATTGAATAACGTTCATAACGCCCATAATGGTTTATATTATCCGCAGCAACACAGCGAAGAGCATCAATACCAGGTACACGAGGAAGGTAATCGCGATCCATTTTACGGTAATTACGCGACCGGCAGTAGTGATAATGCTCATGTGTTACCTATTAAAAATAATCTTAATTACTTCCTGCCACAGACGAAGAATAAATTCGCCGACAGGAGTAGATATAATAAACGATATATGGACTTTTCGACCAGTATGCTAAGGCTAGGGGTTATGCGACCGCCGTCTCTGGGCCAGAAAAACACCTGGCTGATGAATTTTCCCGAAAATAACGTACCAGTATTTCCTAAATCTGTATTCGATTCTAAACCGGTATTTGATTTTAAACCGTACGCCGTTAAAGCGCCGGTATTCGATTTTAAACAGTTCATGAAACCTAATGTAATACAGCCTATATTACCAGCAGCCACCAAACTCGTACATACACCTGTTCTGCCAATGAATAACTTCTTACAAACGCCGGTCATGCCAATTAATAAATTATTACCGGCGCCCGTCGTCGTGTATCCGACTGAAATCAAGAAACGTGTTGATAAGGTGAAAAGCAAGAACTGATTTGATGTATTGTATGATCAAGTTGGAAACTGTGATGTGAAAAGATTGAATGATTGAATGAAGAGCTGCGACGATGATGGGCATGGTATGTCTTTTTTTTTTTCCTCTTCTATTTTTCTTCAAAGAAGAAATTTATAGTCCTTCGTCGTATGTAGGTAGGTAGACAGGTAGGTAGTTAGGTAGGTAGGTAGGTATGTATTTCAACATACAACTGTTTACTTTGAGCGAAAATGTATTGCTAGAAAGTTCGAGTTTCCTATTTAATATGTAGTAAAATGGCCATAGAGCGTTGCTCAATCTAATTAATATAAGATTTATTTTTGTCTGAATTTTATATTCATTACAAGTTGCGTTATACCGACGAATAAACGAATATAATAAACGCAGCAGTGGAAAACGATTATAGCAGCTCTACGTGGGCAATTGATACTTTTGTGATGTGATTCGGGTGATCTCACCTCGATTATTTTTTGTAAATTTTAAAAGTCAAAATGGTGATATTTCTATCACGTGAATCACAACACGAAACGTACACATGATTTGCATACACAATACTCCAGGGCCGTACTAAAAATTTCTAACCCGAAGATAACTGAGCGATTAGAAATTTAGAGTCAGCTATCGAAAACCTGACTCCTCTACGTGTTAAATTCATTTTAATTTTTTTCCCGTTAAACCCTCAAAAATTCCTCGAATCTGTTGACATGGCATATCACAACAGCTCCCCTCTTCTCTTTCAACGGCCCCGCACTAAGCAAATAATTAAATTAATACCTACTAATATATCAAAAATACTATTTTTCTAGCAGGTAAATATAATTTGTAAAACGGTTAAATGGAAAATTTCAAAAAATTTATGTACATCGTATTTGAGCGCATACAGTATTACCAATTTATCTATGTACATTGTTTTATTGTTATTTTTAATTACGTTTCAAATTACCTATTTCTTAAACCATTTTATATATGTAATGTAATTATGACTAATCCTAACTAGTCTTTAATGTTGATTTTTCACCTACACACAGTATTTTGTAATTTGAAATAATGCAAATTAAAGGAATACATTATTCAATATAATTAACCTACTCAAATTAAGAATACGATTTTTGTTTCAACGTAAAACTCTTTCTGTGTGTATTTTGTACATAAATTTTATTTATTTTTGTGTAATAGAAACAATAATATAGAAATGATCGAATGATTTTTCCATTTTTATTACACGTTGTTTTATTTAATTTTCGGCTCAAATTTCCAAAGAACTCGACGAGTTCGTGAATATTAATCGTATCTACATGGTCATTTCATCAGCGAAAGTTGCAAAAAAAAATATTTTTTATTTCAGTGATAGTCTGGTGTATATATTCTATTCGACGGAGTAAAATAATAGTTAATTACAATCGCTTAGAATCTATGCATTTTACCAAGCTTCCGTTTATGAGACACAATTGACGTTCATTCAGATGTACAAATGAATATAATTGATTCAAGGCTCGGATTGGCGTTAGATTAAATATACAGGGCGCGGCAAAAGTCAGTTAACCGATTCGTATGCAATGAAAAAAATTAGAAAAATTCAGTGATGTCCAAATGGAGGGGGTACTGAGGGGCTGAAATGAAAGGAATTGTTCATTTTTAAACCAATTGATAAGGAGTCAAAAGTAGCATAATACATACTAAAATCATCTTCTCAGTCCAACTAAAAGGGGAGAAATGGGAAATTTTCCTGGTTTTGAAAAAACATATATGAATTATGACCTGAGGTCCAAAATTCAGTAAGGTTCAAATACGAGGGGGGGAGGAGGGGTGCTAAAGGCCAAAAATGACAAAAATTTTTCTTTTCTTGAACAAGTCGACAAAGAGTTAAAATTTACATAACATATTCAAAAATCAACCTCCTGAATCGATTAGTAGAAGAAATACAGAGTTTTCCCTTATTTGACCTTGAAATACCGATTAAAAAATCACATTAAAATTTGGTATAAAGAGCTAGTACAGTAAAGGTAATTTTTTGATAGTTTTTGCCACGTATTTAATAGAGATTCTAAAAGTATCCCTTTTAGAGATGTCTTCTCTTTACCCCCTCTCCCCCCTACTTACCCCCTTACAGTCAAAAAAAGTAATTTACCAGATGGTTTTAGCATTTTTTCGATTTTGTACCTTCAAATCTTGTTTTCGAGTTAAACTAAAAATTGAAAAATGACATGCCGGTTTGCTAGGTGTCCTACATCACCTTTTTTTGGGGTTTCACTTTTAACTACTAATTCCCAAAAATCAATCGACCCAAAGGTGCATTTGCGAATTGTATAAGCATGCATGAGAATAGGGGACTAGGAAATTTTTTTGAAAAAAGGCATGGTTCATTTCCATAGCTGCAAATCTATGATCTATTTTAAATTTGGGTTTATTACTGTACAGATCAGAAGCTCAGAAACTGCAGCCTTTGAGAGAAGTCTACTGCGGTCATTGACGCGCACCCAAAGAGGAGGTGCTAGCGGGCTATAGCCTTCGTAAAAATTTCACAAAAAACAATTTTGAAAAGTATTACGAAATAATTTTTATTTTGACACGTAATACATTTCGGTTCCTGGAGCTAAAAAATTTGTTAAACCGCTTTTTCTCAACTGTTCGAATTTGATTTTTCCTAAAATTTCATCTTTCATTTCTGATAGAAATTTTTGAAAAATTTTTTCTAAGCGATAATTGTAGTGTTCTTTTTTTACAAATTCTAACTCTTCCCAAAAAATATTTTGAATGTGCCTATGGCTGCTGTATAAGGGTCCAACAGGAAAAATCAAACTCAATGATTTACTTTTTCGATTTCTTGAACGATGAATAAAAAGCGTAAAATTTCTTTTACTGGAAAAAATATCTTAGAGGAGGACTGTACACATCTTCTTTGACTCTGCGCCTTTGAATTTGAAGTTTCTCACGATGCAATGGTGCTTCAAGAAGTTTCAATGAGAAAAATCTGCGCTTTCCCACCTAAATCTATTCGTCACGTGCTACTGGTGGAAAATCGTTCAAAGCTGCATTTTACTTTCTCAGGAACGTAAAAAAGTTCTAAAAATAGATAAATTTATTCCATAAGAAAGTGTGATGCTTTTTGAGCCCGGTTTTGGCGAATTAAGGAAATTTTAAAATTTTCCACTCATGGAATAAAAAAGAAACGCTCAGAGATGTTTTTTCTTGACAGGTAGATATTGAAAGGAATAGATGAAACCCCCAAAGGGCACATCTAAGACCCATACTAAATCTGTATACCAAATGTCAACCCTCTAGAGCAAGTGGTGTTAGGGGAGTTATGCGAGAAATAAGAAAAATCGACCAAAAAAGTGCATCTTTGGTGTTATGAGGTGATGCAATGAGGCTCAAAAGTCGAAACTCTTAAAAGGCATATTTAGGTCTGTGTACAAATTTCAACTTCCTAGCTCAATTTGGAGGGGAGTTATACGAGGAACAAACTAAAAACATAAACCCCACCCAAAAAACCACATTTTTGAGACAGTAAGGGCGAACAATGGGTTTAAAAAGTCTAAACCCCGAAAAGCTTTTCTATAGCCCTACCACTCCACATAGCAAATTCCACTTCCTACCTCAATTTGGAGGAGATATAAAGGGGGGATAGCTCTTTTTCGAGGTTAAAAAGGAGAATCATCCTCATTTCTCCTCTACTAATTGACCTGCGAGGCCGATTATTAGATACGCTATACAACTTTGGGCTGTCTATCGAACGGCTCTGAATGGAACATTGTTTTCGATTTTAGCCTCTCAGCACCTCCTCCTCCAAATTTGAGAATCACTGAATTTTGACCAGAGGTCAACCACACTCCAGAATATCAAATTCGCCGCCAATTTTAGCGTGCTGTCCAAATTTGTTCGATTATTGGTCGGTATCGAGCTGAGCAAATAATTTCTAATTTTGAGGGAGGAAAAAAATGAAAATAAATATCCCACATGATCAAAAGTGATCGTAATGGTCCTCTAGGGCCTCAAAACAGACCCTTCATCCGCTGTAAATTAATAGATTATAATGGCCTGATTTTCATTAACAATATGACTTGGAAAATCAGGCTAGAAACGTAGTAAAATGTAAAAATTTGGAAGTTCACTTCAAATTGCATTTCATAGCCGCCTCACGAGGGTAAAGAAGTAAAATAAGATCGAAAAATGTGAGCATTTCCGTTTTAGTAACATAACAATACAAGATAAACATATTTCGATGTTAATTTGTTGTAATATGAGGAGAAATTTAAATTTCACATCTCCGGAAACGTGTACTTACGAATGAAAAAAAAAATCTAAAAATCCATAAAATTCCTTCATTGGGTCTTTAAATAAAAAATGACGAGAAATTCGCTCGAAGTTATATTATACCAACCGGCTTTAAAAGAGTAAAACAGTGAAAAAAAATTCAAAAATCGATAAAATTCCTCTATAGGAACGTTAAACGATGAGAAAAACGTTTGGAACTGCAATTTAAAGTCTGAAGTAAGTATATAAACCTCAGAAAACGATTTAGAAAATCCAAAGTCTTCAAGTAAATGCCTCAAGATTCAGTATCAACAAACTGATTGTTAAGATAGTGGGCAGTGAGTATTACAAAAATTAGAACATTTCTGAGTTGTATTTTACGCAGATTAGCACATGCTCACTTTCCAAAGTACCTTATTTTTGGCATAATGAGCGGGGAAAAATATGAGTTGTAAACCAGGAAATCACTTTGATTAAGCCTTTCAACCAAATAACTTTATACGTGCAGCCTAATTAATACATATTAATGGTATCAGTCTATACGTTAAAATTATGATTCATTCGAAGTGCAATTTCTTTTTCCCGAATTAATAAATCAATCGGTATACCCGCACAAAAAGACTATGGCTATACAAAGAAGACGACGGGAAAACGCCTCAACGCGTCCGTATATGCATTTAAAAAGTTATTAAATAATTAAACGACTGACTATTATCTGAAGTACCTCAACATTCGATTCACGCTTAAATAATTTTCACAACGGTATAACCTATCCAGCAAGTATTTTCATTATCAACTCAGAAATTGGAATGCTAGCTAACATTATAGTGCAACTATTGTAAGTATATACCATCACACAAATGAAATAAACGCAATTAAACAATTATTCTTATACACCGATATAGATGTTATAATTTAAGTTGATGAAATTTTTTTTTTCACCTTTACTTTTCACGTTGCGTTGTATGATTATTGTTGTACGAGTATGGTCGATTAACAGGTAGCGATAACACGTTGGAGCCAATTTAGAAACGTTTAAAAGTATCCACCTGTTGCGTCAAAAATTCTTTTTCTGCCGCCGAGAAACGAGATATAATTTCAAATTGAATGTTAAATGAATCAAAACAATAATCGATACTGTTATATAATTGTTTACGTGCACATGGTGAGTTTTTGAAAATAAAAACGTGATTGATTATAACGGATGAAAATTTCGCTCTCATTAGATAGGTGCACTGCAGCTAAATGAAGGTTTCATAATATGGTAGAAATTTTAACGCACACAGTACATACCCTCGAAGCTCTATATCTTGTTAAATCAATAAATATAAGGAAAGCCCTAAGGGAATTCTGTACATAAAATCAACATCCAAACTGCATGGAATTTTTCGGAATGTGCACAAAAAATTTGAATAATAGCTTTCCAGCCATGAGCCACAAAATGGTTCAGTCGTGAGCAGTAATCCTAAAAAAATGTTTCACGATGAAGAAAAAAATAAGAAATTTTGAAATTTATCAATTATATATATATATTTTTCTTCATTGGGAAGCAGCCTTGCACGTAGGAAGGCTTCAATAAAGCTAAAAAGTCGAGACCCCCAAAAGGCACATCTAGAACCCCTATTACATGTACATAGCTAATTTCAACTACCTAGCTCAATTTGGAGGAGAGTTATACAACTTTTGATTCTCTATCAACTGGCTTAAAAAGGAGCAATTTTTGCGTTTTTGACCCCTCAGCACTCACTCACTCCCTCAAATTAGGTTCATCCTCACTCATATATATTTAATCCACCTCCAAACTGAACGGATAGGCCGAATTGGAGCGATTTTGGTCGATATCGAGCGGAGTAAATTATTTTAATGATCGAAAAAAAAAATAAAAAATAAATAAACATCTGACACGACTAAAAATTGTCTTAATGGTCTTCTAGCACCCCAAAACGGATTTTGTTGATATCCCCCCCCTCATTCACTGATGGTCGACAGACCGTAATCGCCTGATTTTCTGTCATATTGTCAATAAAAACCAAGCTAAAAATTATTTTCAATTACATTTTTTTATGCATAAATCGTCACAGTTTGCAAACCACTTCATCTCCACTCTATTTTTTTTTTACCTCAGTCGCTCAGTTATATTCCTTGCCTTGTGGCGCAATCGTTTTTCTTCTCTTATATTTACTTTCGAAATAAGATTTTTTTTCTATTTTTATCCAAAAATAACTAAATATATTTTTTCTTCAATTGATATTTTTTTTCTTCGCATAAATGCAACCGTTGGAGTTACCACTCCAATCACTGAGTTGCAGATTCTCTCTCGTTCAATTAAAAATTTTTAATGAAGTGCTCAAAATAGCTTTTCCAAAAGTTATAAATTTTGTCACGCTTTTTTGTATTTATTTTGTCATATTTTACGACCCACTTCCCCCCCCCCACTCTTGACTTTTATACCACATATACTTGAGAGTATATGCTAAGTTTTAGAGTAAACAACGAATTTTTATCATTGTTAATTTATTTTCTATGAATTTTCAAAGCTAGCGGCAGGTTTAGGTGAAAATTAAATTTTGAAAACAGCATATCCCAGTCCCTTCGATTTTTTCAGTATGCTAACCTTTATACATATAAGTCCCATGAGTTGACTCATCACTGGTATGAGTACAGCGAGGTTAATGTGGAACACCCGGTGCTTATAAGTATTTATATTTCATAATTATTCAATAGCTATAGCAGGGTAAGGAGGACGATTTTCCCTTGGGTCTCAGAATTTAAATTTTCCGAGACTACTTGGGCACTGGTAAAAGATCATTTTTAAGCGCATTCGCTATTTTTTACCTCGTCATGGGGGGGGGGGGTAAATGCACTTTGGGGGAATTTTTACATTAATTCTTTTACTTCACGAATTTTTGACCGATTTTTTTTTCAAACCGAGTATAAAAGTGAAGGTGCCCAGGGCGAGTGTTGTGAAATTTTTTAAAGATTTTTCAGACCTCTAGTATGATTTTTGAATGGGTGTTGATAACTTTGAGGGTGCTTGTAGGCCTCTATTTTAGAGCTGGAAACCATTTTCTCGAGTGATGGAAAATATTTTAACCTCCCACATTTTTTTCAAATTTTTTGGAGTCGTAGCTCTCTTGCAGCCTTCAAAAATAAAAACGGAGGGCTGCAGAAGGGACCATCATTCTAAAACATTTGAAAACAATACGTGAGGTATAAAATACTACTAATTACCGGAGAGAATTTTTTCGAGTTTCCAGATCTAAAATGAGGGCCTACAGTCTCCTCCAAAGTTTTCAAAGCCCATTTCAAGGTCATACTAAGGGTCTTAAAATTCTGAAAAAGAGAAAAATTTGTTAAAAATTTGAAGAGAAAAAAAATTAATGTAAAAATTTCCCCAAGTGCACTTTTTACTGCCCCGTTCACCAGTAACGAGATAAAAAATCACGAATTAGCTCCAAAATCATCTTTTACCAGTGCCTGAATAGTCTGTAAAAAAAATTTGAAATCTGAGACCCAAAAGTAAATCGTCCTCCATAGCTTGCTACAACCTCTAATATGACATTAGTATACTACACGTAAGATTAAAAATGAACCTTTCATCTTACTTGTTTAAAATAAAATCACATGTTTTGCTACACCTACCATCAAAGAGGTGAAAATTGACCGATCGAATTATAATTTCAAAATCTCATGAATGACGATACATCACGACAACGTGCAACGTCGCGTCGGTCCCGTCATCGTTGGTGGCAAAATAACAATTGTTATCATTTAATGTCATTTGGTGTCGGATTAGTTTTAATTATGACTTTCTCGATAAAAGTAATCACACGTGTTAAAAGATGCTCGTGTGTATTCTGTATTCATTTTTACTTTTAATATTTCGCTATACGAACTGAATAAATTTTTAATGATGCGATTTCTCTGGCACCCGTATTGTTTTCAAGTTTCATTCAGATACGACATGTTTTTCACTCCTTTTCATTGTACATCATTTTATGACATATTTGTAGGTATGTATAATTAAGCCATGATTATAGGACATATGAAATGCTATATGACCAGTCGTAAGAATTATAATTTGTTAGGGGGTTTGGATGATTACGTAAAGACATTAAAATCATAAAAATTCATATAACATAGGCTACATTTATATCTAATTTGAAGGGAAGAAAAATACTCTCCTTCTTCTCAATTATCCAGAGGAATTCACCGTTCGTTGTTTATACATAAACTAAATAGAAAAAAATATTGTAATAATAGAACAACATCTTCACGGTCGAAATAATTTGTTTTGAACCTATACTTTTGTATAGATGCAAGTAGGTGTACCAAACTTGGTAGTTTTTTTTTTCTTCTTCAAATGATGAATTAGGTGAAAAAAAGCCGTATTGAATTTTGATTTTCACGCGTTATCAATAATTTATCTATAAATGTAAGTATTTTTTTTTTTTTTAGAACTGGGTAATCTTTATACAATTTATAATAATTATCGTCTAGGCGCAGTATCAATAGAAGAACTACAACACCATGGCATTCAAAGAAGCCGTGAACTTAATAAACAGTATAGAATTTGTTTTCAACTTGCTAAGAAAGTAAAAACTTTAAAGACGTGAAAGCGATCTCGACTACTCGAAGCGACACACATTTCACGAAAATACATTCATTTATCGCGTCCTTGATCGCTCATTAGCACTGCTAAAATATGCTTGAACGATAAATTTAGCATTTGGAGTAATATTCATTATACAATTGTTATGAGAATAATTATTATAAAGGAACAGGGATTAAAAAAATGATGAAAATATTACGACAAAAGTTCGTAAACGTAGTTCTTTTCAAAACTTCAAAAAAATAAAAAATGAGGGTAAATGAACCTTAAACACTTGTCACTCGTTGAGCGATAGTAAGATAAGTAAAACCATAGGAAAAATTATATCACTACAAAGGTATTAGTATGTATCAATTTAAGGATTACATAAGAGCTCTTTACGATAGCGATAAGTTACGAGTATGATTATGAAAACGTACCAACAATTTAGAAAATTTATCAATTGTGAAAACGTTTATAACACACGAAATCAAATAAAATAACAAGCAATTTTCTAGTTTCTTTTACTGGTAAGTAAGTACCATTGTGTAATTCCTTATTGAGTAAATACCGAAAAAAAAAAAACAAACAAAACAAGTACCTTGATATCCACGAATTATAATCTAATACGAGAGTGCATTAATTGCATAAAAATGAACTCCTCTCCACACTTTTTCTAGTAAATATACCTATCTTTATGTTGAGTACCTATTTTGAACATTTCTCTCGCGTACGACAAATGGTCAATTTTCTCAAGCAAGTGGATATTACAATCATGTTTTGCCTATACTTACACCTTCAGTTTTTCTTTCTTCCGGTTTTTAGTTTTGAATACGTCGTTTAATGAGCCATTTTAACGTTATTAGTTCTGAGGATAATTCCTCATCTGGCTTCAAAATAGTTTGACAACTAACGTGAATCAAAAAATAATTAAATCGTTATTCAATAGTTAAAAATTGACCAATGGGATAAAAAACTGAGAAAAATGGATTCAAAATGCTGAAAATTGATCAAGCAGGAAAAAAAGTTGAAAAATATGTGAAAATTTAGCTAAAATCGTTAAAAATCATTGAAAATGGGGAAAAAGTAAAGAAAGTTGATCAGAAATTACGAGATACTGTTGAAAAATATGTCAAGATTAACTTAAGATCGTTAAAAATTATTAGAAATGCAGAAATTGATCAAAAATCATGAAAAAATGTTGAAAAATATGTGAAAATTCATTAAAAAATTTACAAAAACACGTAAAAAATGTATAAAATTGACCAAAAATTACGAAATAATGTTGAAAAATGAGTGAAAATTGATCAAAAATCATTAAACATTGTTGAAAATTGAATACAAATTTGACAAAAATGGGTAAAAAGTACAGAAATTTGATCAAAGATCACGAAAAAATGTTGAAAAGTTTGTTAAAGTTGGCTGTAAATGGGAGAAAAATCGATAAGAATTAACGAAAATCGGCTAAAAATTTGGCAGAAACGCGTGAAAAATGCGGAAAACTAATCGAAAATCGGGAAAAAAAGTTGAAAAATGTGTGAAGATTGAGCTAAAATTCCTAAAAATTTTGAAAATTGGATAAAAAATTAGCAAAAATGCGAAAAAATGCAAAAAGTTGATCAAAGTTATTGAAAAATGTCTAAAAATGTGTAAAAAATGAACTAAAACATGAAAAAAATCATCAGAATTTAGCAAAAATTTGGCAAAAATGGGTTGAAAATTCAGAAAATCGTTGATAAATCACGAAAAAATGTTGAAAAGTGAAGCAAAAATCATGTAATTTTAACAATTATTTCATATTTTAGGTAAATTTTCGCGTACATTTTAACGTTTTTTTGTGATTTTTGTTCAGTTCTTTGCACTTTTAACCTGTTTTTATTAAATTTCAACTGAATTTTTTCATGATTTTTAACGATTTTGG
>FIZR01027500.1:0-21406 GCA_900060175.1 Ferrisia virgata | reverse complement strand
AAAGAAAAAATTTTTTTTTTTTTTTTTTTTTTGGCAAAGAAACTCGATATAATAAAGGTTGAGGTATCTTTTTCACGTTACGTAGATGCAAGGTCGATCGTAACTATTTATTTTACGATGCTTTGTAATACGTGTGTAAGTAAATGAAACAAAAGGCTGCAGGCACCCCTAATGAAAAAAAAAAAAAAATAGTGAAACTGCATCGGACAACGATTATTCTACAACAAATTTCGATTACGAAATACTTTTTGATTAATAAAAAAAATAATAATAAAATAATGACGATAATGAACACGAAGCGCCATCATAATTTATGATAAAAAACATTGGAAAAAAATATATATACGCAGATGTTACGTAATGAGAACACATCGCCATCGCCACTGCGGTGATATGTGGTAAAATTAATAAGCCGATGCAAGGTTAGCCAGCTGATCCATGATCTAGTATTCGAATCTGGGTATATTGCACGGTGCTCGGTGTACTCTTTCGAATGGACACAGCGAGATATCAATGGGGATTACAGGCCTATACGATCATATCGTAGGGCTTTGCCATCACATTAACGATATAAATCTACAAACCTACAAATCTCTATCACCTATAACCTTTCGGTCACGTCGTGCAGGTTTGAATTTTGCGCCCTAAATTTTGTAAAAAACTTTTCGCTCGAGTTGATTCACGTGCCATTCTTATCTATACAGGTAAAGTTGGTCGAATTAAACGATCGACGAACTCTGCACGCTTATGGAAAAATTAAAATTGGCCACGTTCCTAAAAACTTGCCTGTATAGTTGATTTTTCCAATTGCAATTCCAATCGAATCTGCTATCTAGGTTTTTTTCCCTACTATTCTTTACCCCTTTACTATACGGGTTTAGGTTTTATTTATAGAACTTGGCGAAGCGTTTAAATTGCTACATAATGAACGTGGCTGGCGGTGTGGCATGGTAAGTTTTCGAAACACCGATTAGTATTCATTAACGGATCGACGCAAATTAAGCAGGCAGGTTTTTTTTTTCGCCTGCCTTCTTCATCTCTCTTCTCATTATTCTATAGAAAGGCATTTTTCCGCGTGCTCGTGTGGTATTTTCTTGACCATTCCGTACAAATTATCCGCATAACTAATCGTACGCCAGCAGCTGGTGTCCGAGTCGGTGCATTTTCCATCATCACCATCACCATCACGTGTATCTGTATAGTATGGTCAAGAATGTGCTGTGCTGTGCTGTGCTGTCGCAAAGTGCATTCGAAAGAAAATCTTTTCTTAAGCCAGCCTTGACGAAGGCCATTGCATGAAAATATTTACATTTACGTATCTTTAATCCGCCTGCAGTATTCACGGATCATCGAATTCGAAATAATAAATTGCAATTTTCCAAGAAGTTTTTACTTTAAAAAAAAATAAAAAAACGACGAAATTTTAAATCGATTTTTGATTAAGAAATTCTGCGTATTATAATGTGGGTTTCTTCGCATAAATCTACGATCGATTCGAACAAGACATTCTTGAAGTAGCCAAAAATTTGTCACGTGATGAAGTATTTTTTTTTACAAAAGACGTATTAGTCTTCTGGACGATATTGGGCACATTTCTTCGAGTATTTAAACATTTCCTACATATACGTACAATGAATTCATCTTAAAAGTAAAGCTTATGCAAGCTTATGACCTTGTAATCGACTGAAACACCCATCTTTTTTTATCGATTTATTCGTTCTTATAGCATTAAAATATCGCAGCACACTCGTATAGTATCGTATCGTATCTTGCATCATCAGACGATGACCTTGCAATGTACATTTATGCATTAGAGTAAATCCAAAACAGCACCGAAAATATCTACTGTAGGCCTATTTATTTATATTATGTCTTATACGTATTAAATATATGTTTACCGGAGGCGGTGCGGTGCTGGATTTGGGTCAAACGCTTGTTTTAATTTATTCTCAAAATTTTGAGCTAAATGTATCGTCTACTTGACCGGGTCAAGTTGGTAATTATTTATTTAGGGATACCCTTCAAATTCGAGCGGACATGTAACTAAATTCCAAACAACTTTTAACAGCAAATGGCCATTTTGGGAGTGATTTGCGGTATACGAGGGGAGGCTTGAATCAAAATTTTATAAATGGGTAATTTTTGAAGCCAGACGAATGATTAGGCTGGAAAAAAAACCAGGATATTATGATCCATCAACCTACGATGGATACGAGAGTGGGGTACCAAGACAAACGAGACGATTTTTGGGCGTGACAGTTACTACCTCCCCTCAACCCCCCTCGGCCCGATATCGATCAAAATAACTCAGAAAATCGTGCGGCAAGGGGAGGGGGGGTGGGTCAAATTTTTCATCGTCCCCTCTCACCCGCGTGTCGTTGTTATTGATGATTTTTTTTTCTGCTCGGTACGTAAATTACGTAAAATATTGATTTGATACTGTCAAAAAGCCAGAAAAACGATTGAAATGAGAATTCGACTGCAAATTCATGATCAGGAGGTTCAATTCATCTGAAAACGACACCAATGTCGATAACTCAAATTTTCATCAAAATGGCCAGGTGGGCGGTGGGTGGTCAGGGTGTTGAGGCCAAAAGACCCATCGGTATGATTTTTTGAATGGCCTTAGATTGGAATGATTTCATAAAAATCATCGTAGTGTCTTTAATTATGTAATGATACCTCAAAGTGAGATCTCATTCAAATATAATAAATTTTTCAAAATTACCCCTTCCTCCACCCCATATTGTGAAGAGCTAAAATTTTTTTGAAGTATTTTCAACTCATTAGTAAGCAAGTGTTGGAGTTTGAGCGAGAATCGAACAATTTTTTTTTCTTCATTGTTTAAGATAACATGGTTCCGTAAACGACATATTTCCCACGAGAGATGCGTGGGAAATGCATCGTATCTGTAGGTCAATTCCTATTATTATTATTTTTTTGGACTAAAGTTCCAAAACTCTAATATTTTTGAAAATTTTATCCTACATCCTACATTCAAGTCCATACGCAGGTGGATGAGTGGGGAGGGGTTAAAAACCTCTATGAAAAGACTACAAAATTCCATTGTGTCTCTGAGCTTTCATCACATTTTTTTCAAGTCCCTTTGACTCCCTAAAATTGATCTAGAATAATGCAAAATTTTTATTTGCAATTGGCGAAAAACGAAAAAATTAAGAAAAATACATTTTGGCTTTTTGCCTCAAAATTACTTGCGCTGTAGGAGGAGGGGTGGGTAGGCAAATTTTTTTTCAAAATTTCCGCTACCCTATTCCCAGAAGAACCTGTTATTTTTCATTTTGCTTTTTTTTTACCGCTGGTAAAATTGTCCTAATAAGTTACAAATTGTACGAATGCATTGCAGGGGGGGGGGGTGTGGTAGTGAAATGTTTCATATATCATGAATTCATTTTCATATAATAGCGAAAAAAAAATTGTTACGAGTACAAGATCCTGTGAGTTCCTTTTTTGGTAGTCTTCAAGGTATCTCGTAAATTGAAGACAATTTTTCTAAAAATAAAAATGGATTTTCTGGTTGAACTAAGTATCGTATGAAAAATTTGCATAAAAATAAAATTGCACAGAATGAAATTTCCTTTCTGCTAAATGCAATAAGATTTTTTCTGCGAAGCTTAGTTTTCGAGATATTTTCAAAACAAGGTCGAAATTCAAATTCAAATTGAATTAAAGTTTCAACTTTGTTTGAGAAAATCTCGAAAACTAAACTTGCCAGAAAAAATCTAAACGAATAAAATGAAGAGGAAATTTTATTCTCTACAATTTTGTTCGTAAGTAAATTTTTCGGAGAACGTTTAGTTAACGTAGAAAACCCGTTTTTATAGGAAAAAACATTGTAACCAATGATTCCACGATACTGCCTATCTCAATTTGGAGAAGAGATAGTGGCTAAATAGACCTTTTTCAAGGTCAAAAAGGGGAAAACCTCTCATATCTCCCCTTCTAATCGACCTAGGAGACTGATTTTTAGATATGATATACAAACTTGGATTATCTATCGATTGATTCGAAAATTAACATTTCTTACAATTTTAGCCCATCAGCACCTCCTCCTTCAAATTTGGTCACAACGGAATTTTGACCAAAGTTCAACCTCACTCCAAGATACGTATCAAATCCGTTTCCAATCTAAGCATATTTCCCATCGAGCTAACAAAATAATTTTCAGTTACAAAAGGAATAGGGGAGGGGGAGGGGAATAAAAATAAATATCGTCCAAAATGAAGATGGACCAATAAGATGAGTAAAGATTAACAACTGTAAACAAATATTGGCGCAGTTTACCCCACTTAGCACAGTTTTACACGCGTTGAGAGGAAAAAATGCGTCAAGTTTTTGAAAAATAATCGGTACTGGAATTAAAAAAAAAAAAAAATCGGTACTGGAATTAAAAAAAAAAAAAAAAAAAAAAAAAAGAAACGAATCAAAGTCTCTAAAATTACTAACACTTTTTTTCCTTTATGAATTAAACTCATTAAATTGCGCTCATCAACCATATAAGTACATTCCTTACCTATGGACGTGTAAAATATGTACGGTGCGATGTACCTATATTTCAAGCTATCTGTTGACCTTGGTCAAGATTCGAGGCTATACCCATCTTAGATATTTTATAGAGTATTTCGCTTAGTAAGCATTTTACTACACACGGTACATATTTAACCGTGCAGCAATATTGTCAAACGCTGGGGCGCATCTGCGTGACATAGCACACAGATCTATACCAATCACGACCTCGTCTCCAAAACTCGACTCGTAGAGTCGACTGAGAGTAGAAAAAAATAGCTCGAAAATAGCCAATAGATAATTCCATACGCGCGAGTAAAGCAATTAACCTCTTTGCAGCGTAGAACAGACGACGCCTGACGATGACATTACTTACTAGGCAATTATATGTATGTGTATTTGGATGTCCACAGTGAATCTAAATAATCAACTTAGACAGCTGGGTAAGTAGTTATAGGTAAGGTATCAGTAGGTACTTATGTAAACGATGAGCACACACGTACATTTAACTCTCGATATTAGTACACATCGTTCGTCTTGGTCTAATTGAAATTGCACCTTAGACTCGATAAACTGCATGCACATAAATTCGACAAATATGCAGATGGGAATTAAAATGAACTTTTCTTATTTACGTCAATCACATAAGTAGGTATTATGGGTAGGTAGCTAGATAGCACATAGATGTATCGATCGTATTATGTATTCTGTATTTAAATGGCATTGGAGCTCAAAGAAGATCGTATTAACTATTTTTAGAAGGTAATTATTTCCTTGATTAAGTTATCGAGTCTCAGATAAGCCGCAGACTTGTTTGCGAGATGAGTAGAGAAAATTCACGTGTTCCCATTTTACTCGTGTATAGTACACGCTGCTCGATCAATAATGCTCTAGTCACGTTAATCGATTCTGAAAATTTATCAGTAGGCTTTTAAATCGACGTAAAAGCCATTCGTCATTTCGCAGCTATAATTTTTCCATTGATAAAAGATAGGGATTTTTTTTTTTTAAAGGACGAATCTCACTCGCCGCGTAATGTAAATATTGTTATCGTTGCTATCGTGTTTTCGATTATATTACCCCTCATTCCGCTACTTTCTGTTGCTCGAAACTCGTACACGTCCGAAAATTTGGTAAAAAGTTTTTTTCGATTTTGTTTTATTCGTGTAGGTTTACATAGGTATCGAATTATGGTCATTATGTAATATAGGAGAAAGGGGGGAGGGAGGTGTAGAGAAACAAATATACTCGACACTTGTACAGTTATACATACACTCGAAATATCGTATCGTTCGATTTTATTATTTATTTAGTTTAGAATATTTGAATTGGAACTTTTTGCACTCTACTGAAAAGTGTTTCAGCTGGTAAAATGAAGACTGGTGATTATTATAATTTTGAAAATAAAGTGAGTTAAAATTTTGCGAATGCCAAATGAATGAAATTCGAGTATAGATATAAAGGGTATTATTAATAATCTTCTTAGATTTTACGCTGCCAATTTTTAGAAGCTAATAACTTACAACATTTTTTGAAAATTTACTTCGTCCAGGTCCAAAATTTCATACAATACATAAATATAATCTGAGTATTATTGCCCCTCCTTTCACCAATTAAAAATTTTCAATTTAATCAAATATCTAAATCACGATTTGTGAGATTTAATAAAAATGTCATTCATAAAAGGGAGACTAATTCATCTATTGGTTGCCTCAAATTAAATTTCATGACTTTTTTACGACTTTTTTTGACCATTTTTTCCAGATTTCTGGTTATTTTTTTTCAAAATTTGGTACTCAGGGAGGAGAGGAAGGAGGAGATGATGGAAAAAAGTTTCAGAATGACGTCAAATGAACGTGGTAAAAATTTGGGGTGTCTGACTTGACCTTTGATTCTTCCCTAATCGGTTTAAAATTTCAAAATTTGCCTAGGAAATCGAACATTTTTTTTGAATTTTTTGATATTTGAATAGCTTAGTAGAATACTTGGGATAAGAAAAAAAGTTTTCGTAATTTATTTTTTTCGTTTCAGGGAGGACAAAATCATGTAAACAAATGGAAAAATCGTAAGTATATTTTGAATTTTTTGGAGGTCCTATTCTTCATTTCCCCTCCCTCCTCCCTTGGTTATTAAAAATTTTAAACTAGGAATTGAAAAAATAACGTTTAAAGATGACCAAATCTCCATTTTCAACTGATTAAATCTTTCCCAACATTTTAAAACAGCTTTGACCACGAAAACATGAAAATCTAAATTTTTGATACCTTAAACAATTTTATGCACTTTGACTATCTTGAGGGCTCTTTTATACTCTGCATCTGAATAAATTGACTTCTCCCTTCACGTAAAAAAAAAAAACAAAAATTTTCCATGATTCAACTCTCTTAAATCAAATTTTCTCGTAGAGAAAAGATGTTTTATTTTCAATATTTGATCGAAAATAAAATTGGAGGAGGGGGAGCTCGAGCCCTGCACTTTCATTTTTCATACAAAAAGGTCACGTTTTTCATTGTTCGTGCATTTAGGCCTGGTATGGTCCAAACGAAGGGGCAAAATTTGCAAAATACCAAGTGTGAAAAGTCCAAAAACATGAATTTAAGGGCATTTTTAACCTCCAGAAACGGCATTTCATTGATTTCAGTCGCACAAAATATCACTGATTCAATTTTTTCGAAAACTTTTAAGGGGGAGGGGGGAGGGTTAAAGCCTTCCCATGCCCCCTTATCTTCGCTTATAATTGTAAGATAAAAAAAAAAATCAAAGAAATTATCATATCTTGAATTTTTTTCAAAACTGCAAAAATTAATCTTTTCCATTCCTCTTCTTACTCTCGCTACCTCTTTCATATTTTGCAAAATTACACATTCATTTAAAAATTCAGATTTAACATCTTCGCTTCAAAAATAGACGTAAGAGAAACAATAATGCCCTTAATTTATAATTTTTATGTTTTTTTCCCATATGAAACAAGCTTCAAGTATAAGCATCATCCAGGTCTCAAAAATCAACTGGTTGATGGTTTCGTTTTTTGGGCCTACATCAATTTTTTTTTAATTTTTACATTATTTTTTTTCACTTATCTTTCTCCTTTCGTTTTTTTCGAATTTGTACTCGAGGATTCTCGTTGATCAATTTTAGAGGAAGATTAAAATATTTTTCTTCCAATGTGTTCCTCTGAATAAATCTTAGCTCTAGTTCTATGATCGTGATGAGCCTAAAGGGGTTGCCCCCCCCCCTGAAATTCACCCGTTTACTCCTCATCGTTATTTAATTTCTTGTTTTCGTGCTTTTAAAACAGAAATCATCTTCAAACAAAACGGAAGTATCTATTCAAAAAGTCAATCATGAAACATGAAAGTTCACCAATGATTTTTGGGGTTCTAAAACTGTCTAATTTTTAATCGAATCCTTAAAAAAATTTGAACTGACTCAGTTCATTACTATCACCCCCCCCCCCCCCCGACTCCACTATTATTATTATTATTATTATTATTCTAACTAAAGAAACCCCTAACTTCTATTAGAATTTAAAATGAATAAGCATTTCGTTTTGGAAAAATTTACTCACTTTCAAAAACAGAATAGTACGTAATAAATTCATCTAGCTCGTTAAACAGTCGTGGCTAAAGCACGCTAAATTCTAGGTCACTAGAACGTTAAATTAAGCCTATCAATCGTAAACGCACCGTCAAGTGCTCATGTACTTACTTACCCAGCCACCAAATTATTTCACACCATTAAAATAGTCACTACACGTACGCGTACGTGGTACTCACCTGAAACAGAAAAGAAAAAAAATTACAACTCATTAATAACGTCTCGATATTAAAATATAATTAACTGGTTTGCTGCTTCATTATACTTATACGCGATAAGTCGCAGCCGAGTCGTCGAGCCGGGTCCCAGGTCAAATGCATATTAATTTTGGGAATAAAATTAAACTCGTAAAAATGAATCAAGAAAACCGAGTATAATATAGTTATCGAGGGTGAGGAGGGGTGGATTCTCCAAAACACCCTAAGGACGTATATTAAGAATATATACCTACTAACTATACCTTACCTAGTAGTCTTATACACGGTATAAAAAATTGTATCTAATTAACGCTTTAACATTGTATAGGTAATTAGCACGCGACAATTATGACCCCGTGAATAGCAATATTTAACACCTCAAAATATCACATTATACGCTCAAGTATGTGTACACAAACCATAGGTAGCTAGATTAGGTAACTTAAGGCTGCCGGAGGGAAGGGAGAAAGGGGTAAGCATATGTAAATCTGCCTCTTTGAACTCCCAACTATACTGGTTTTCAAAAGGGGCTATTTTCTAGATGGATATGCGCAATTTTTTGTTTTGGAACCGAGCTTTTTAGGTGCATACTCGACCACTCCATCACTAATTTTGAAATAGGGGGGGGGGTAAACAAAGCTATGCGGTAAAAATTTGAAAGTCAAAATTTTTTAACAGGCGCCTCCAAGGGAGATTTGCGTTTTGGCTGCAATTTTATATTTCTTTAATTTACAAACATTATATGCTCAATATGAAAACCATTCCAACATTTTAAATTTTTAATCCGATTTTCTAAAAGTCATATTGTCAGAGAAAACCAGGGTATTACAGACTATCGATCAACGGTAGATGGGAGGGGGAGGGGGAGGTAGGGAACAATAACAAAATCCGTTTTGGGACACTAGAAGACCATTGAAACCATTTTGGGCCATGTCAGATATTTATTTCGCATTTTGGGCCATGTCAGATATTTATTTCGCCCCCCCCCCCCAACTATAAATCATTTGCTCAGCTCGATACCGACTAAAATTAGTTACATTTGTGTAGTAGGCTTAGATTGGTGGCACATTTAATATTTTTGAGTGGGAATGACCTCGGGTCAAAATTCAGTCATGCCCACATTCTGGGCAGCGGGTGCTGAGGAGCGAAAATCGCAAAAATTATTCCTTTCTGTACTAGTCGATAGAGAGTTAAATGTTGTGCAACATATCCAAAAACCAGCTTCTTAGGTCAATTAGGAGAGAAGATGTAAAGGTTTAATCCCCTTTTTGACTTTGATAATAGGTTTTTCCTACCCTATCTCCCCTCCTAATTAAACCAGGAAGTTTAAATTTGCTACGTGTACGCAGTAGGAGTCATACATGTGCTTTTTGGGAATTTCCACTTTCCACACCCATTGCACAGTGTTTTAGACCCAAAAAAGAAGTTTGAAGGGGGGAGGGGGGGTTCATTAGGTCATTTCGACGGTAAATCATAAGGGGTGGGGGATGTTGATTTTTTCATAAATATCTCTCTTATAGATTTACAATGTAACAAAAAATTGCAAAAATCAATCAATTGGTTGGCGCTACCAAAAAATCATGGATGTTTTTCAAAAAAGGGCCCCCTCAAATATTAATTCGCTTAGGGGGGCGGGGTTCAAAACTTTGGTCACGTATGTATCTCGATGGTATACACGGGGAGGGGTAGAGTGAAAGGGGTGGTGAAAAAAATTGCGAAATGACGTCAAATGAGTATCGTCAAAATTTGAAATCTCTGACTTGACCCTTACCCTATCCCCCTTTGGTTTAAAATTTCAAAATGCACATAAAAAATGAAAAAAAATACAATTTTTATTCTATTTTTTTGGCATAGCATATCATAGCCGACCACATGGGATCAAAAAAAATTTTTTTCGCCACTTTTTTAGCTTTTCAAAGTTTTCAAAATCCTGTTTAAAAATAGAAAAATGCGAATATTTTGAATTTTTTAAGGTTAAGAAGAAAACATATGAAATATCATCATTTCTGATGACATATAATATATGAAAGTATTTTTTTTTCTGCTTTCTTACCTTAAAAAAATTCAAAATATTCGATTTTAAAAAATTTTTAAAATAATTTTGGGATCTCTGAAAAGAAAAACAGCGCAAACTTTTTTTGGCCTTATGTGGCCTAAAAAAATCGAAAAAAGGAAGGAGTAACGGTAAAATTGGAGACCTCGAATTTTTATCACGTTCATGATATCATTTCGTAACTTTTTTTCACTACCCTCCCCCTCTTTCAACTTTCAAAAGAAACCTGAAATTGAAACGCCCTAGAATATATCTACCATCAAAGTATCATCTGAAAATTCCAACAGGGCAGATTTACCTATGCTTATTATCTCCCCTTCCCCAAAGCCTTTACCTATGGTTCTACAAATTGTACAATACTCGTTTACAGGTACGATGAAAAATTAACTACTCGATCAATTACTTTATACACTCGTATACGATTAGATTACCATATGAAAAATGATTGAACTGTCGAGAATTTGCACACACACACACACGAGCGCACGCTACAAAGTAAATACATTGTAATCCGAGCATATGGCTTTATATATCTTATAATCTTTCCTTTCTATCATCAATCAATATTGTAAAATTGACCGGTTTTTTACATTTTTTTTTCTTCATTTCATTTCATTATGATCTGGGCCGCGTATACGATGAAAATACACGCCAAGGTTGCCAGCACGTTGACACTTTTTTTTTTCTCTGCCAATGGTATCGACTATTGAACTTTACGCACGATGTACCATACCCATCGTTATTATATGCATCGATTAGATATATCGGCGACCTTTTGCACAAATGGACGAGGAAAAAAAAATACACGCATATTGACGAAGGTTATACACATCGCGTATGTCGCTCTTAACAAGATGGAAATTCCCCTTCGACTTGATTCTTGGCCCGTTTGCTGTTCGCTGAACACTTTTCCATTTCCAAGTCCAACGCATCGTATTACAGTATTCGTAACGGTTCCCCGGTGATACATTCGTGTATTTTTAGACGTACTGGTAAATTTTTACCCCTCCCCATCACTGGTTGGGTTTTATTTATATTTATTTTGTACGCGGAAAAGAACACGTATAAATGTGTGCGAATACCGATCATCGAGACTGAAAGATAATGCGCAGCACGAGAAGAAAAATGATTCACTATATTTTGAAAAATTGCATACTTTAGAAAGAACTGGTTACGCAACTTCCGGCCAATTTGCAGACGGAATTTTTGCTTTTTTACATTCGAAATGCGTAAATGTTCAAAATACTTAATTCAGACGTATACGAGTTGAGTAGGCGCAGGTATGGGCCTCGATGAAGAAAGTTCGAGACCTTGGAAAAGTAACTGCCACAGCAATACCGAAGATAACGATGATGAGTCGGTCGGTACATGTTGAGCAAATTTCGAAATCGCTACGTACTATTTTCCACACGATGACTCCGGCTTCCTCGTTCGGATTATCGAGCTTAATTAGAATTATGGTCGAATCTTACGCATACATTTTGGTAGTATATGTACGAGAAACGTCGACGTTGACAATGAACCGATAAGATGAACTCTCGACATTTATAGAGGTAGGTACTTTCGCATTTAAATACTCTCTCCGGTTTAAACCAAGGTGAACATATGATATGTACGTAAGAGGGAAGGGGATGGGGGGAGCTTCGCTGGACCAGGCCAAGTGCCATGATTATAGAGAAGGACGACTGACGATGCATAATATATATATATTTTTTTTGTATAATTAATTCGGTTTCGGTTGTTGCGAAATAAAATAACGTTTCGCCCCAACAATTATGACGACGACGACGAGACGGTCTAATTTATCGAAAATAAAATATACCATACCTACCTAATAAGAAAAATCTTCACCGTTTTTGTAGGTCAATCGTTATCCTTAAAGTTGAAAAAAATTCTCCGCTAGACTAACACTTTAATTGATGAGCTTTTTATACGTCAAATCTTAAGCTTTTTATCGTACGTACACATACTGAAACGAGTTTTAGGCCCTTTATACTGATATTTTAAACTTAGTACATTAGATTTGATACAACGTTGATGTATTTTATTGATTTTTTTTTTCTTTCTTCCAAATAGGTATAAGTAAGTAACCTAAATCGAAAATATTTAAAGGAATAAAAATGGCCAAACAGGACATTGTATGGCTACAATATTTTACCATTTCTAAATCTGCGTATTTTTTTTTTCTTTTTGGTAAGGCCGCAACCGTCTTGAACTAGTTAGCCTCATTGTAACGCCAACGATTTCTCAATATACCTCTTATTAAGATGGTATTGATGGATTGGACCACCGAACCAATTCTCGGAATTGTCGAAAAATCATTTTATTTTAAACTAACCACAAGTGTAATTAACCAGAGTGGTATTGACATTCGAAACGATATTGGTGCGAATCTTCGTACACGTGTGACTTGATTCACGTAAATATAACATGGTGAAATTATACCGGTGAAATGACCTCCCCCTCTCTCTCTCTCTGTGTTGGGTGAAATGACTCAGATGCGACCTCCAGCTCCAGGTATACACAGAATGATGCACGAATCTAAGAGTTTTACCCTATTAGACAGGTTAACCTTTGAACTGGATAATTATGTTGTTGCAGCTTTGTCGAGTCTATTTCGTAATTCCTTTGCGATTCTTAGAACTTGTGGTTGAAGCAAGAAGGAGATTATTTTTGATGGAATGAGCAATCGAGCATGTAAAGTCATATTGTGAGGATCGAATAACGTGAAAATATAGTAGAAAATTTCCAAAAAAAAACCATTGATTTTTTCAAGAAGAGGAAATATTAGAAAATCTTGGGAAACAAGAAATGGGTTACTCAAAAAATGTGAATTTTATATTTTAGAGTTATAAAAATTTCATTTTCTGATTTAAAAAAAACAAAAAACATCATTAAAAAATGTGTGAAATGGTGAAAAAATTGTTCGAAACATTATTTTACAGCTCAAACAACACAAAAAACGTTAATTTTACCATTTTGCATATAAAACGATGAAAAAAATCACTCAAAAGTATTATATAACAGGTCAAAAAAAACTTGAAAAATAAAAAATTATCTCCAAAAAAGAAGGAAAAATTCTCCAAAAATAGATCATTTTTGATTTAAAAATATAAAATGATAAATAAATTGCACCTTGCAGTTCGAGAAATATGCAAAAGTGACAAAATCTTTAAAAAACGTTCAATTTTTTGAATGTTGAATGTAAAATGATGAATAAATTGAATAAAATGACATGTCAAGTCTCTGAGAAAAAAATCCATTTTACAGCTAAAAAAAACGTGAAAAATTGAAAAAAAATTATTATTAAAATTTTAACATTTTAAAAAACGTGGATTATGGGCTTACAAAATGTAAAATGGCGAGAAAATTTCATTTTATGGCTGAAAAAAGTATACAGAATTGAAAACAATCTTTAAGAAAAACGTGGATTTTTTTCGAATTTTGAAAGTAAAATGATGAAATATCGATGAAACTGCAACTTAAAATTTCCAAAAATACAAAAGATATTAAAAAAATTTGAAAAGTGCCATTTTTTGCATTTTTGTTGTAAAATTATGAAAAAATTGAAAAAAATGACAATTCAAATCCCTGAAAAAATGAAAAACCAAAAACAAAATATTCAAAAAAAGTTAATTATTCAAATTCGAATTCTAAAGCTGCTTACAACAAAAAAAAATGGATTAAAAAAACCAAATTTTCGGAGCTGTGAGGGGATGCAATGAGGCTGAAAAGTCGATACTCCCTCCTACACCTTCCAAATAGGCATATCTAGGACCTGTACTAAATCTACATACCAAATTTAAACTTCTTAGCTCAATTTGGAGGGAAGTTATGCGAGGAACAAACTCATAAATTAAGCAAAACCGGTCAAAAATTACATTTTTGGTGCTGTGAGGGGATGCAGTGAAGACGAAAGATCTGCAAACAGGAGCATCAAGTACCATTAATAAATTTTTTTTCTCTTTTTTTCAGCGGCTTCATCCCTTTAGATTAATTTGGAGAGGAAATGAGTATGAGAGAAATTTAAAATTAAGAAAAATAAAAAAAAAACTTTTTAGATGCTCTGAAGAGGGAGGGGGGGGGGGGGGGAACATTGGGGGTGAAAAGTTAAAAAAAAAAAAAAAAAACTATTTTTGGCGGGGGGGGGGGGGGGGGGGGGGGGGGGGGTACAATGGAGCTGAAAAGTTAAAACACCCAAAAGGCACATCTAGGACCCCTATTAAATCAACATGCCAAATTTTAATCTCCGAGCTAAATTTTCAGGGGAGATATGCGCTGAAAGAAACTCAAAAAATAAGAAAAATAAATCAAAAAAAAAACTTTTTTGGGTCTGAAAAGTCGAAAGCCCCAAATGGACGTATTTGGCCCGTTACTAAGGTTACATACCAAATTTTTACTTCTTGGCTAAATTTGGAGGGGGAGAATAAGGGAGAAACAGCCTTTTTCTAGGTTTAAAAGGCGGAAAACCGTCACATCTACCCTCCTAATTGACCTAGGAAGCTGAATTTTGGATACTTTATGCAACTATTGATTGTCTATCGATTGGCTCAAATAGGAACAACTTTTGCGATTTTAGCCCCTCAGCCCCCCTCCCCCAAGTTTTGGCAAAACTGAATTTTGACCCGAGCTCAACTCCATTCTAAAATATTAAATCGGTCGCTAATTTAAGCCTGTTTCCCAAATTTGATCGATTTTGGTTAATATCGAGCTCAGCTAATGATTTCTAGTTTCGCCCAAAAAATAAATATCTGACATTGTCAAAAATGGTCGCAATGGTCCTTTAGGATTCTAAAAATGATTTTGTTGATACCCCTCTCCCCTCCCTTAACCACCGTAGCTGTAGTTCGATAGACCATAATAGCCTGGTTTTCATTGGCAATGTGACATAGAAAATCGGGCTAAGAAGTGAAAATTAAAAAAAAAAAAAATCACACAAAATATCTACCATTTTAAAGCTATCGAAACCCGAAAAGAACGAAAGATATGTTGATTTAATTCTCTAAAGACGTAAAAAAATAAATAAAATAAGGGTCAAAAGAGTCACTCAAAATGTCACTTTATAACTCAAAACACGTAAAGACCGAAGAAACTCATTCAATAATCTCTGAATTGCCACATTCCGATAATAAAACAAGCAACAGACTGATGAATGATCTACAGTGGGGGGTAAGGGGCGATCTTTATACGGCAGTTCCTCCAGTCTACTTGGCCTAATATGGGAAATTATCAACATCTAAGATTCACTTACTCATTTCTCATAATTTGGACAAATAATTTCGTACCAAATTCATGATTTTCATCATCTAATAAAACCCTTGTTACTCAAATAAGGTAATTTTCATTCTTATTTTTTTCTTTTTTTATCCACGAGCGATTCATCAATTTTACTCTATACTGGAGAAGTAAAATAATTTCCAATTTTACAGGTGACAAAAATAATGAAAAATAGGCTTCTTATACAACGAACAGAATTTTCAGAAAACATTTCCTCGTTTCCAACTCCATCTTCTTAAACAACATGACGAAAGTGATTAGGATAAAAATTATATTAATTCGATTTGAAATCATAAACTCGTTATATTTTCGTAGAATGCAGTGAAAAGTGTATAATGATGATCGATAATAATCACGAATATCATGATCTTACGCAGAATCCTAATACAAAATGATATAATTGAACAAAATTACTCTTAGAAAATATTCTAAATCATAATTAAAACCTCATCGTATCGATAATGATAAGTTCAGGAAATTTTCTTTAATATGTTGGTCCTCTTAACGATACCACAATGATAATGAAATAAAAAAAAAAAACAACCCTAAAAATGCATTAATGTAACACCATTATCAATGCCCATTAAATCTACCTTTACAGCTAATTTTCCAATTCTTGATGATGCGATTATCTGCGTCAAGAATAGAAAAACCCAATTCCATAAGTACCGTAGAACACATTCTTAAAATAGGAATTGAATGCGAAAGAAAAAAAAAAAGAAGAAAGAAATAGATTTACCCATATAAAGTGCTGTATTAAGAAATTCATACATCGATGTGTAGATAAGAACGCGTACTTGAGAAGGTTAAGAAAAAAAAAAAATTCTATTCTGGGAAATATATTGGTCAACTAAAGACGGCTGGAAAATCACATACGCGCAGTATTAAGTATAGATCGTTACATACCTTTAATACGTATCTGGCTAGATAGTCGATCAGTCAATTGAAACCAGTTTTCGATACACGTGCTGCGTGTCTCATTGTAGTCTACAACGACAACAGCAGAGACATTATCGCTGTGGTTGACATTGTCGCTCTTTTGCAGACTCGCATCGTTATCTAGTCCAGTCGCAGTGGTCGACTTGGAGATGGGTAAAATGGCGCGAAAAAATATACCAAACAGCATCGTTAGACGATAGTAAACATCCAACGAGTAGACTACACAGTAATCACTCAAAATACATATAAAAATGAGCTACCTGACAAAAATACGTAGGTAAGGAGAAGACGTACGCTACAAGAAGCTGAAGAATGAAGACCATTTGCATATGTATGAAGAGAGATGCGAGCTACTAGGCAACTAAGCAGCTAATTATAATGAGAAAAATGAACGTGTTGGCGCGTTAAACACACGCTCGATTACTTTTTACCGCACCCGCACAAGTACACGTACCGTGATTATTAATTTGGCCGGACGGCGTTGATGCGGTCGAGCGTGTGCCAGTGCGCCCATCAGATCAGCCAGTCACCAAAAGGTGTTGAAATATCTGTTTAAAAATGATTAACTAGCATGACAATTAACATTGTACTCTTCGAACGTAGCGTACTCGTGCTTACACGAGTATATATAGCTATCTACCTTGAAAAAAGTCGTAAAAATAAACCATTATAAACCAGTTCGATCTTTGTGGTGTGTTTGGTGCTGGATAAAGTCATAACAGACGTATACGATCGCTACGTGTTTCTGTTTACTCGCGAGCTGTGCAGTATCATCCGAAAGGGTTATAACCTTTCGGCGTTTCGCATGATTGTTTTTTTTTTTTAATTTTATGAGTTTTTGCAATCACGAGCGTTCGTTACGAGCGCCTTGAGGGGTTGAAGGATTAAGTAATTCGGTGGTATTGATTTTTATGGCAGTGATTTAGATAATAAAATGTGTACGATTTTTTTTTTATAATTCCACCGTGTTTGGTTTTCGAAGGGGTCAATGTTGAATTATTCGTTTGGGTTGAATGCCCTATTAGAAAAAAAAAGTGTTGTACGAAAATAATACTTCGATTTCGAGAAAATAAGCTGAAGTCGTGCTCAGGAAATGGATTAAGTAGACTTGTCGTGGATTTGTATTGCACTTTACTGGTTTCAAACCGGTCTCTAATGGCTGGACATTGATAAGAAGTATTCAATAACTGAAATAATTGGAATTTAATCATCGGAGCTTTGAAAGCTCCAATCGTGCAGTTAATGTCAATTTTTCAGTTTGCAAAATGATTCAACTGATTCAGCACAATCCAACTGAAAGTTCAAGTTCAAGTTCATTTCATGATTTAAGGACTTCATTCGAGATTCAACAAGCTCTTGGATTTTGAATTGAACTTTTTGAATCAATTAAACTAAGTTAAGTTGTCGCAACTCAGTTCTTTTAATCTTCAAGCTTATATTACTCAATTAACCAATTAAACGTTTCATTACAGTTCTAAAAGTTCTTAGATGTTGAATCGAGTTCCCTAAACCATTTCAAACAGTTGAAATTGAGTTCTAAAAAATGCTGAAGTTCTTATAATTCAATTCCTAGTTCTCGAAAACTTCGAATGAATATTTCTAGTTCTTCGATTAAATGACACGATTCTATGGCGGTTGAGTCCCAACAACGTTGACAACTCTCAAATCTTGAGCATCAAGAAGTTTGTGAGCTTGGAATCGAGTTCCTTGAACCGACCATTGCTATTTGAAATTCGAAAAATTTTCATCAAGTCTACGAATGTTGAAATTCTCAGAACCTCATTCAAGTCCTAAAATTTATATTTTTATACGAATGGCCTAAAAGGAAGGGATTGCAACTTTTTTTAGTGTAATATTTTTTGGGTCTAACTTTATAAAAATGAATAAAATGGAATATCCCGGCGAAGTGCGGACGAAATTTTGAAAAAATGAACTTTTTCAACGACCTAAAAACGTATTTTCAGGAGTTTTAAGAGGAAAATTAGCATAAATGTATTTTTTCCCTCAAGTTTTTCGGTCTCGAAGGAGGAGGAGGAGGGGGAGGGGAGTCAAAACTTGTTAACCACATAATTGACTTTATTGAAAATCCAAAAACAAACTTCTTGGATTTACGATTAAATTCTTCGGATCAACCACCTCTCTTTAGAATTCAAACAGTTGAAGTTGAGTTGAAAGAATACTAAAGTTGATCAATTCAATTTCAGTCATCAACAATAATTACAACAATGTGACTCGAGTTACTCATAAAAGTGATGAGTCACTTGGATTTTTCAAATTGAAATGTGTAAGAAAGAAAACTTTGTGCTTCAAAATTGAAATCGTGTATCATTTGTTATCATTATTTCTCAGCGACTTAAAAGCCGGCCATTACGGTATATCGATTAATGCAGGAGGGGTGGGGGAGAACGTGAACAAAATCTGGTTTGGGGTTCTAGACGAATATTACGACCATTTTTAGCCATGTCAGGTATTTACTTTAATTTTTTTTGTAACTTTTTACCGTCGTTTTTTCAATTTCATTTTTTTATTTTTTTCATTCTATTTTTTTTATTTAAATTTTTTTCATATTTCCTTTTATTTTTATTTTTTTTATATTTTCATTTATTTTTTTACATTTTTAGTTATTTTTTTATTTTTCATCTTTTTTTATTTTTTTTATTTTAATTTCTTCCAATTTTTTTAATATCATTTTTTTATTTTTTATTTTTATACATTTTCATTTATTTAATTTTTGTCATTTTAATTTTTTTTCATTTTTCTTTTTTTTGCAAGGAAGTAAAAATCATTTTCTCAGCTCAATACCAACCAAAATCGATCAAATTTGAGAAGTAGGCTTAAATTGGCGCCAGATTTGATATCCTAGATAGTAGGGTTGACCTTGGATAAAAATTCAGTTATCCTCAAATTTGGAAAAGGGGGTGCTGAGGGGCTAAAATCGCAAAAATTGTTCCTTTTTGAGCCAATTGATGGACAATCAAAGGTTGCATAACATATCTAAAAAAATCAGTAGTTAAGGAAATATTAAGGGATATGCCCCTTCTAACCTTAAAAAAAGGTCAGTTCCTCCACCTACCTTCCTTCGAAATTGAGCGAGGGAGTTGACATTCGATTTGCATATTTACCAGGGGCGATAGATGTCCGTTTTAGAGGTTCCAACTCTTCAACCTCATTGCACCCTCTCACAGCCTTGAAAATGTAGAATTTTGATAGGGTTTTCTGATCTTTTGATTTCTCACCTCCCATAATTCCCCTCCAAATTGAGCTAGAAAGTTGACATTTTGTATGTTCACTTAGCTGGAGCCATAGATGTGCCTTTTGGAGGTTCGACTCTGCATCTCCTCATAGCCCCGAGAATGTAGTATTTTGATCAGTTTTTCTTATTTTCTGAGTTTGTTCTTCGTATATAATTCTCCTGCAAATTAGTTAGGAAGCTGAAATTTGGTATGGAGATTTAGCGCAGGTTTTAAATGTGCCTTTTTGGGGGTTTCGACTCATCAGCCTCATTGCACCCCTTTGTCAGCTCCAAAAAAGTATTTTTCTTGTAATTTTCTCTTATTTTTTGAGAAAAATTGAGCTACGAAGTAGGAAAGCATTTTACTCGGTTAAAGACCTTACTTTGAGCTTTAACCGGTCCTGTGACTGTGCATCGCGTTCTTCGAACCAACTATTGCACTTTGGAATTCCAACAGTTGCGTTAGGTTCTAAACCCGTTGAAAGAATTTAGTTTTCCTATTCACCGATTCAAAGACTTCATTCAAGCTCTGACAAAACTCGTTGCACTTCACCGCCAGTTATTAAATGCTACATTTGCTCTTTACAAATTTACAGAGTTCGATTTAAGCATTGCCAATTCTGAAGTATTTTCAAATTAGTCCAAGGATTCTGAAAGTTCATTGATCCAAGAGAACACAGCATAGCGAAACCATAAGAATTTCCGGCTTAAGAAAATATATTATGAACCGCAATGTAGGTACCAACTCGTTCGGGAAAACTGACTGGTTGAGCACTACGAGGGGTATATTTACCACAAAACGAATACTAAATTCAGGTAGATTTAGGCGTAGAGCTGTTTTTTTCTTATTTTTACGTCATCATCATCATCATCATCGTCATCACCACATTCGCATCCGAGCTAACAGACAGGTTCCTTCGTTTAGTGAACCAGTTAACATTATTATTGTAAAATGCAAAACTAAATACATGAAAACCTCGACTTGAAAATCTATCGGTTTTTATTCCAAGCTAAAGTCGCGTGCGTTGCGGTACGTCGCATATTCTTGGTATTTTTGTTTGTTTTGATTTGTCTGGCGCGTCATTTAGTTTCATGATAGGATAAATATAGGCTTAATGGAGGAAAATTTTCCTCAATCGGTGTCGTCGTCGTTGTAAGTACAGTTACGATGGTTTCGTGATCGTTCAAGAGTAAGTATGTTGATGAAGAAAAATTCCATAGATCCTTGAACTTGCGCGCACGCGGTAACTGGTAAGCGGTCAATTATCAATGGTTTCATTTCATCATCGTACATTCTAGAACTTTTCACGTGCATTACATACTCGTATCTAGTGTACTATGCGACGAGCGCATGGGAAAATTTCGTGTTTATAAGGAAAATAACGAAAATCATTACATACGATGATTGTATGGGTGATAATTAGAATGTTTTTTTTTTTTTTTTTCGATTACCTCACCTGGACATAAACACCGATTATAATCTATATGAGGAGCTGAAAATCAAAACTCACATTTGACAAGTAGGTAAATTTTTGGTAAAATGCAAAATAATATTCAAGCTCTAATCTAAGTAATTTTGGATCTCAG
>FIZR01027499.1:0-27904 GCA_900060175.1 Ferrisia virgata | reverse complement strand
TTTTTTTGATCTTTGATTTATTGTGGGAGAGTGATGGAGAAAATTAGGCACTTGAAAGGGTACAGCAGTTATAAGACTGTTCAATCTGCTCCAGCTCTAAAGTTTGAAACTAACCGATGGAATTTGGTTCTTATGGCATGAAAGCTTTGTGGTAAAAATTTTGTTCCCTTAATGCTTTCCTACTACCTGTTATAGGCCTATACGTTACTTTCTTAGCTTTTAATTTAAGGATTTTCATTTTTGTAAATTTTCAACCGATTTTTTTTCAAACTTGCGTAGATGGTAAACTATACCAAAGAGTATTTGTGGGTGGTTTGAAGAAAATTTTCGACAATTTTTTCTACACCAAACACGTGTTTGAATACTTTAAATCCAGTTTTCTACATAAAACTTCAGGAAGGCAATTCGGAAAAAATTCTGTATCATGTATTCAGTTCCTATGTATACAAAGTGATATTTTTGCAGAACTTTAAAAATGGAGAAAGATTTTGGAAAACTCGAAAAACCATTTTTCCATCAAGTTTTTCGTTCATAAAATAGTCGTTTTTGGTCTATTTTTTTTCTCGTAATAATTACATCCCAAAATACCTATTTATACTAGGTATTTGTCATTTCAGTTTGTTTCCTTTTTGTGACAAGTAAAGCACAAAGTTGAAAATTGAAAATGTTATCTTCTTTATTTACAAAATTATCATGGGAAAAAACTAGCAAGTAGTAACAAATTTACGTTCAGCAGCTCAAACCACCCCTATTAATATCATTCGTGCAGTAAAAATACCAAAACTTCAAAAATTCACGTTTTTATTTGAAGTAATTATCGTTTAACAAAAATGGGTGTGTAATGAAGAACAGCCCTTTTTGAGGGTCAAAAGGGGGGGACTCCTTATATCTACCCTATTACTAGACCTATGAGCATGTTTTTCGAATAAGTTATGCAACTTTAGATTTTCTATCGATTAGCTCAAAATGAAACAATTTGCGCATTCTAAGTATCTCAGCCCCCCCCCCTCCTTCAAATTTGGGTACAACTGAATTTTGAACCGAAGTCATCCTCACTTCAGAATATCAAATGGCATGCTAATCGAAGCCTATTTCCCAAATTTGATTAATTTTGGTCAATATCGAGCTGAGCAAATAATTTTACAATTTCGGAAAAAAAATAAAAATAAAAATACATATTCAGCATGGTCAAAAATAGTCGTAATGGTTTTAACCCCCCCCCCCTCAGCCGCCAAAAGTCTAAAGACCGTAATAGACTGTTTTCCATTGACAATGTGACGTAGAAAACCAGGCTAAAAATAAATATCTTCGATTTGACTAGGTATATGTGTCTTACTTTAAGTTGAAATCTCATCTTCAAAAATTCATGCCAGGTTTCATTATTTTGTAACAGAAACTGAAACGAGTCAGATTATGCAGTGAAGAGTTTTAAAAAATTCTATTTTCCATTTAACATTCTTCTGCAAATTTTAGTGAATTTTCGGTATTCTTTCAAGTTCTTTACTTATTTTTCAAATTTTTTATCAAAATTTTTGAAAGTTTTTCACAATTTTTTCAAATTTTTAATCCCTTTTTCATGAATTTTGGCCAATTTTTTCTGCCATTTTTCGCCGATTTTTCACTGTTTATTGTCATATTTTAGATAAATTTTTTATTCTGTCGCATAATTTTGTCAATTTTTAACAATGTTTCTAAATTTAGGTTTCTTCAAAAATGGGGTCATAACAGTTTGAGTGACCTACCTATTTGACTCTTGCCAAAACTATTTGAAATTTCAAAATTTATTCACCAGCTGTGTAGAAATTGAATGCAAAAATTTTCTTTCTTAAATTTTTTTGGTAATTGTATTGTAAACCACTTGAGAACAAGAATATATTTTGAACATTTTTTCCTGTTTTTTAGTTTGGAAGTGAAAAAGCGAAACTAATAAAATTATGAAATTTCGTATTTTTACTTCATCATCTTGATAAATTTCGAAATATACGATTTTTACTATCACAATGCATGATTTCGTACTCTGTGAAAAATGGAAAAACATTTCCAGAAATTTTTTCTTGACTTTATGTGATGACAGAAATTTTCTTTTTTCGATAGGTAAACCAGTTTGGGAAGGAACCCAATCACGTTCATTTGAAGTCATTTGACAACTTTTTCTCACTTGATCTTTTCGCACTTTCAGAAAAAAAACTATAATTGAAATGCCCATATGTATTCACTTTTCCTATCCAAATGTGCCATAAACTTTCCGGCAAGATTTAACTAGCTCATCAAATCGCATATTTTAGGCACTAACGATTTAAAAAAAAATTTGAAATCTAAATTTTTTTTTAAGAAATAATTTTTTATTAGGATAGTTTTCTACAGCGATTGGAAGTTAAACATTTTTTCATAAAATAAATTGGACACCTCTTATTGTACTCTCATCTCCTCCCTAGCATTTATTTCTAATTTCGCAGAGGATTGCATTAAATTTACAAAAATTCAATCGCAGCTCATTTTCTCCCTAAACGTGAAAAATTCAAAGCATAAAGAAAACATAGCCCGAAAGTTATATCAGACGAATCGATTCCTTTGAGTATCTTTTGTTTCAATTTCATCGGTGATGAAAGTGTGGTAGGTATGTAGACGTACAAGTGCCGTTGATGGATGACGTTTGTCGTTTTGTTTTGCCATCCTATACCTATGCTTTATTCATTGGATACAGGTATCCAACAAAGGAGTAGGTAAACTTTTTTCAGTTTATAAACAAATTCCTTGCCTACAAAGTATGACTTATTTGTTGATATGTATTTTTGTTTCGAGTTTTCAAGTTAAAATAGTCCGAACAAAATGAATGATTTTATCCCAATTTTCTGGGTAGGTCTATGCGAAAAATGTTTCGCAATCAAAACTGTTTCTCGAGTCATTTGGCAAAATGGAAAAGGAGGAAGAGGTGGTGGGTATGGGCAATGTTAAACGTACAAGTCTGGGGAAAACGATATAAATTAAATTACTAGAGGTATTTTTTAATAATTTTGTACAAACTTTGGCATTGTTTTGAACTTGGTAAAGCTCTTTCAGTTGGTAAGATTTGAATATTTTTTAACTAGGGCGTAAAAAAACTAAATAGTAATTTCACTACTTGAATAGTTGTTGAAGAAATAATGAATAATTAGATTCGAATGAGTAAAATACATTCCTCTTACGTAACTTATCATTCGTCCAACTTTTATGTTTGTAGAAAAATATCCTCGTATTACTACTGTTCGGCTTTTCACTAATACAAGTGATAAAAATACTTGAAAAAAAAAACAAAATGCTGCATACACGCGACAGAGAATTTATATAGTTTAATGAAAGAGTGAGAGAAAAAAAAAAGGAAACACAGACAGTGCATAGAAAGTGAGAAAAAAGACGAGAAATTTCAACCTCAACAGACAGATACTGTTAGGGAGGTGCAGGGAGAAAAACGAAACAGATAAAAAAATTACTCGCATTCCTCGGCACAGTCATGCGACTACGTTAATCTTTATTCCGATGTCTAAACCATTATCACATTTCAAATTATCTCGTTTTTCGGTCACTTCCTGGTTGTTTGCGTCGAACGAGGGCGCAGCAGGGATTGGAAGGGAAGTCGCGAAACTCTGCGAAAGAAACAGGATATTGGCCGATGTTGGCGGATAGCGTAGCAGTTGACGCGAAACATAGGGTAGTAGATTCATCGCCTCCCTTTATTTTCCTATCATGGCTTAAAAAGAAGAAAAAAAAAAAGAAAAAAAAAAGAAGGAGGAGAAAAAGAAAAAAAACAAAAACGCATCAACAACAATAAACAATTCGTATATGTGGGCTTTTGGTTTGATCACGCGGCGAGTGCGCAAGGCATTTGCAGAGCCAGGTTAACAATCATGGGAAAAGATATGATGAAAGTGAGGGCGCTGACGTCCATTAAAGAAAACAGTTATAAAAGAATGAAAGTGAGTCGCGAAAATCATTGTACTTGATGCACGCAACAAGTGACAGACAACCGTAGCACACCCTTAATTGCGGTTACAGTTACGAGAATACCACCCGGAAACTAAACGTACTTCGGAGTTGTGCCGTAAGTTTTTCTTTGTATACCTACGTACTAATCATTTTTTTGCACTATTTTTACGATGCGTTTTTTTCTCTTTCTTAATTTCTCCTTTTTTTTCTCTCTATTTTTTATTATGCGTTAAGTACCTACATTTTTTCGTCGTATAACAACCCTGCACGAAAGGCTAAGCAGGTGGGTGATTTTCTCGAGTCGTTTTGGGTATTATTTCGAAGTCGAGCTTAGTGATTTTTCGTGTAAATTTGCGATTAAGATAAATCTGATGTGGTTTTTCCTCTTTCATTAGTCCAACTTTCAGCACCGCTATGGGACTTCTGCAGTATCTTGGTATACCGTTCGAAGATTTGCCATTTTGACGAAATGAAAAGAGAGTAATGGAAGTACGTCGAGTTTAACTCAATTTATAATGAAGCAATTGGAAACCTAATCCGTCGCATTTGTTTGAAACTTTGTACAGCCGGAGTGACGATTTATTTTTTATCGCGATGAATCAACAATCTTAATACTCGGATTCGTATTTCTTCTTCGATTAGAAATGTTTCGTCGTAATTGCTGCGAAATTTTGCTTTCATTTGTGTGAAAAAATTTTCGTGGTGGTTTCAATTTTTAGATGACAATTGATGTGTATTTACAATGGCCTAATTTCGTGGATTGATGTTTTAAATTACGTACGGATCCTATTTCTCTTTTTTTATTGTGACTCTTAAAATTATAAGGTTTCAGCATTCAAACCTATAATTTTGCGTATCTGCTTCACGATCGGAAAAAATTATTTAAAGAATTGGATTCGGCAAGTTGAAAATATCGGTTCGGTCATTTTTTGTTATTTTTCGAGTTTTACCACTTCGCTGAAAAGTTTTCTGCGAGCTTTATCTTCATCATTTTCGTCCATCACATTTTTCTATATTGCCTCAAATATTTCGAAACTTTTCGTATATTTAAAGAAAAAAAATATATATATTTTCTAACACAATTTTTCGTAATTTCGATGCAATTTTTTAATGTGATATTTTGACGAATCGAGGAGAAATCGATCTTCACCTCGATATTAGAAAGTCTTCGTTTGAATGATCGTTTAAGTGTCAATTATTCTTCGAAATACGTATTCATTTTATTCCAGACTCAGAAATACTCCTTAAAGCTTTAAATAAGCGGGTAAAAAAAATTCCTCCTCCAAATGTAAATGAAAAATTTAACATGAACAAAGTAGCACGTACTGTCTACATGCTTTTTATTTCTGAAAATTGCATGAAATTCGGATTAACCCGTTTAAATGACAAAAAATTATACCGAGTTGATGTTTAGCTCGTCACATCTTTATAATATAGCCGACTTACACTATAATTTTACGTGAATTTTAAATTTTAAATTTTTCTCTTGCATTAACGAACGCCAACAATGGTTACAAATGGGTTATTTCACCCACTGAACTCGAATTTTGGGTCATTTTTTTCATTTCACTGTTTCGATATGTAATTTGGGCACGTCCTACTTGTAGGCTAAATTATGATTTGCTTTAAGCTGATTTTGATGGAAAGATTGGAGAAAATTTACGATTATCTAGTGAATTTCCTTCCACCCATTTTTCCTAGAAATAAAATTTAAAAATTGATAACAAAAAAATCTTCCTTCAAATTCGGTTTCATACAGTAGACGTAGTTTTGGCATTTTCGAAATGGATGTGTTCGCATTTTATAGGGTTTTTATTCAATTTTTTTTTCACGCTGTAATAAAATATTACTTTCCAGGCCTAGTTGCTTTCTTAGTTAGAATTTTATTGAGAATTTTAGAAAGGCCAAAGGGAAATTTAAAACTAGTTTCGATCTTTTTTATTGAACTTCTCGTCCATACCCCAACTACTCGAGTTAATGAGAGGCCTGCAGGTGTCTTTAATTCAGAACAGTTCCTACACCACGAAAAAGAGTATCATCTATAAAATAAATCCATCGAGCTAATTTTTGTGCTTTTTGGGTAAATTTAACGGAAAGTTGTGATTCTTTCAAGCTCAAAAAAAGGTAAATACCTGTTTTTTCCAAAGTTTAATCATATTGGACAAGGGTAGATTAGTCTGATCAATGGAAATTTTCGCAATCTTCACATCCGCTCTCAAAATTTTTTCTGCAAGACCATTTCAGCTCCGGTCGAGCGAACCTTGATAATTTTGGTCGGTATCGACTATCGAGTCCAGTGATAGATGTTTGATTTTGTCGTCAAATATATCCCCCTCCCCCTCCCACGATCCTGGTTTCCTGATGGATAAATGAAGTGCAGTAATCACGTTTCCTTTCCGTCACTCCAAGTAAAATTATTCACAAATCGTTTTTCTCTTAAATAATATCTATGTTTGTCTTATTTTAGTTGATAAGTGCTCCATTGCAATTTCTGAGATTCTTATCTCCGAAGGTGTTCTGATTTTTATTTTTCGCACATTTCATAGCTTTCACTCTAATCTTTTCTTAGAATTGAAAAAAAAAAACTGATATGATCATTATAAAATTCTTTTTACATTTGAATATTTTCCTATAAGAATTCCTTTTTTTGCCTCAAATGATGGCCTCTGAAATGCTCCTCATCGTAATATAATAGAAAATATGACAGATATAGAAGTTTAAAACAATTGAAATTTTTGATGAATTTTCTTGTTTAGTTTTTTCATTTTTATTTCCATTATTGAGTCATACGTGGGTATTTGTATTATTGTACTTTGGAAAACCTGAGCGTTATAAAAGGAATCCTTTAAAAATCATTACTCCTTTAATATTACCATAAAATAGCGTATTTATAAATAAAAGTACAATTATCCACGCGTATGTCGCTTGAAAAGTTTCACTCCATGGATTGAGCCGATTACAAAAAAATCAAAATGAGAAAAAAAATGAATAAAAAAGAAATGTTTTTTGCTGAATTGTAGATCACCACCTCCTAAACAATATGTCCAAAATTGGACATAGTCGGACTGGTGCTTTTCCGCCAATATCCCCATTTGTGTCTCAAAAATAGGTTTTTTACCTATAACTTTGCATAATTTTGTTCCTAAACGCGATAAAAAAAAAGAGATTCGATCGAAAAATGTAGCTGGTTAAATTTATAGTAAAAGAGGTTTTTACGTATTTTTTTCAAAAATCGATTGAAACACTTTAAGATGAGTTTGAAAAAGGATGAGTTTTGCGCTAACGTGATGTTCCGCGTAAAATTTCTATCGCGTGGGGAGAGCCAGCCGCCAACATTCGTAAACACACGGGCTTAATTTTTTTTAGTTTATTCAAACAAAGGGTAGGCTAAATTTTCTTTTTTTTTTGGAAATCTGCTAACGATAGGGTTATACCAGTTGCGAAATGACTTCCAAATGATCTGGTAAAAATTCCAGCTACCTAATTCAATTTTTTCAATTCGTTAAACTGACTCCAAGTTTAAAAATTTTCAAAAAATCGAAAAAATTATTTAAAAAAATTTTTTTTATGGAATTATTACACGTATTTAAACTTGAAATAATCGTTGGTTGCAAATTTTCACCGTTATCCCTTTTTCTGGCGTTTTTTTACGATTTTCTGAAAAATTATGACGGAAATGTTTTTGATAAACATCCGCCCAAAATGAATGTAGGACATCAATTTTAAATGGTTAAACGCTAAATTTCAATTTCACTTCTGAACCTTCCATAACTGATTTGTTATTGAATTGAAAGAGAATATCGATGATCTTGGGTCAGATAGTTATGATAACTCCGATGAGAAGAAATATATTTTATAAAATTAAAGTAATCTCAAAATATCACGTGCATGTTGTACCTTTCTTCAAACAATAATTACCTTAACACGAGGTAACATTGCATTTAGTCCATGTAATTTGTTTAGGTATATGCAGAAAGAGAATCAAGCCCGCGTGTCTACGAACGTTGACCGCTGGCTCTCGCCACGCGATACAAACATCACACGGAACATTACGTTAGCCGCATAACGCGTTCTTTTCAAACTCATTTTCAAGTGTTTCAGTCGATTTTCGAAAAAAATTTGTAATGACCTTTCTTATTGGAAATTTAATCAGCTATATTTTTTGATCCAACTTTTTTTCTGTATCGCGTTTAGAAAAGAAGTTACGCAAAGTTATTGGTAAAAAGAAACTGTTATTGTAGCACATATGAGGATATTGGGGGGAGAAACACTAGTCCGATTTTGAATAAGTTGTTCAATAAAGGTGATCTATAATACCACCAAAAAAATTTATCCGTAAATTTTTCCGTTATTTAATACTAATTTGACTGGACTATACAACCAGTATACAGAACCCAGCGTTTCAATTTTAAGTTGTTTTTTTTTTCGGTAGTTGATGGGGAATTTAAAAAATATATCGAAATGACGTCGAATGGATGCACTAAAAATTTGGGTTCCATTATTTAATTTTTGAATGTTAATGTGCCCCAGATGACCAACTGAGATCAAAAAATAGTTTTCGCATATTTTTTTTTTGTTTTACGGGAGGTACAAAATCAAATAAACAAGAAAAATACTGTAATTTATTACGCTCTCAAAAATGGTGAAAGGGTATTCCCAGATAAGTATAGCGAAATGTCATTGATCTAAGATTTTCAAGATTTCCATGAAACATCATTTGGTGTCCCTGAAAAAAAAATTTTCGACGCCCCCCTCCTCACCCCGCCTAGAATATCGAAAAAAAAAGTTTTTGGAAAAAAATCCTCTATTCACGCGTATTTGAGGAAAAATCATGATTTTTTTTAATCAAAATGTTTAGGAGAATAATGGGTGTATCAACCTGAATTTTTACAAAATTTTTCAGCCCAAAGAAAACTTTGAATTGCTGCAGTGGCGGACCCTAGAGGGGTGCATAAAATGTTTTTCTCAAAGTATGTGTTTTAATAATTATAATGTTTTTCAATTTTTTAAAATTTTTTTTCTAGATTTTGGTCATTTTTAAAAACTTAAAAAATTCTCAAAAATGCATTTTTCTCAGAAATAAAGGCTAATACGCTAAATATGACCAGAAGTAAAGTTGTGTAACGAAAAATTTCATATCAGATTTCATTATTAAAATTTTGGCCAAGGTTCATAATCGCAGAATTGTTTTGGTATGGAGAGGGGGAGGAGTAAAGGGTCAAAATTTGAACGAGAGGTTTGAACAAAAAATAAACGCCTAATTCGTATTCAGCGTGTCTGAATCAGTCGAAGCACACTCCTTTCCTAATTTTGTGATCATTTTCAACATAAAAAAAATTACAATTTTGTTCAAAAAAGTCAATTTTAAGTAGGAAGGTAACTTCCTTATTAATACCAAACAACCATTTATAACGAAAGAGTTTTGAAATTTTGTGTATTTACTGTATGTGTCGATATAAAATGGTAGGAAAGTCGCACCGAACTTTCGTGGACCCGTTTTGGGGCCCGGGGGGTAATCCAAATTTGGGGCAGTACTTAAATGGGTAATGTTGGTGACGTTTTCGCATGCATCGAACTCCCTGAATACGATAATGAAGTCAGATTCACTACTTGGCTTCAAGTAATGCCTTATTTTGGGCTTTGTTACAGATATAAAAATTTGGCGGTAGCTCTGTACTAAAACAAGGTATAATATAAAAAATTTCAAAACTTTCGTTCTAAACGGTTGTTTGGTATTAATATGGAAGTTGCCGTCCTACTTAAAATTAACTTTTTTGAACAAAATTGCAATTTTTTTCTTACATTGAAAGTGGTCAAAAAATTAGGAAAGCAGTGTTCTTCGACTGATTCAGGCACGCTGAATACGAATCCGGCGTTTATTTTTCGTTCAAACCTCTCGTTCGCATGTTGACCCTATACTCCCCCCTCCCCTCCTATGCACCTATGCCCACAATTCTACAATTATATTCCGTAGCCAAAATTTTAATGATGAAATCTGATATGAAATTTTACGCTGAATAACTTTACATCTATTTATTTTTAGCGTGTTAGCCTTTATTTCCGAGAAAAACGCATTTTTGAGCATTTTTTTTAGTTTTTAAAAACGACCAAAATCTAAAAAAAAAAAAAAAACACATACTTTGACGAAAAAAATTTTATGTTCCTCCTTAGGGTCCGCGACTTTAGCGATTCAAAGTTTTCTTTCGTCGATATCACCTCCTCCCCTTTGGGGTGAAAAATTTTGTAAAAATTCAGGTTGATAGACCCACCATCCCTCTAAACATTTAGATTAAAATCATATTTTTTCCTCTAATACGTGTTATCCAAAAAAAAAACGTTTTTTTCAATATTCTGGGCGCAGGGGTGAGGAGGGAGGGGGAATTTTTTCAGACCAAAAATTTTTTTCAGGTACATCCGATGATGTTTCGTAAAAATCTTGAAAATCTGAGATCAATGGCATTTCGTTATACTAGTCGGAGAATACCCTTTCGTTCATTATCTTGAAAAAATTCAAAATAAATGATTCTTTCCATTTTTGAACACGATTTTGTGCAAAATACAATTTGAAAATTTTTTTGGCCTTGCGTAGTTTACTGTGACGATTAAATGTCGAAAAATTCAAATATAAATCTGTTTATTTTGATTTCTTTTGAAAATTTCGAAATTCTAAACCAATTTTTAAAAGGATCGGAAGTCAAGTTAGAAACCCCCAGATTTTTTCCACGTCCATTTGACGTCATTTCTCGACTTTTTCTCTTCACCACTCCCTTCCTTTTGCAACTTTCGCAAAAACCCTAGAATACCTCATATACGAGTGTAAAAAAAAACCATCCCCGCTACGCATCATCTTAGTTATTCTCGCGAGCGTTTCTTGTACGTTGGTAAAATTTCTTGCACAGCCGCCGGATAAAAAGCTAGAAAATGTCGCGAACGTATGACGTGCTCATCTTGCAGGTAAAATAGCGTGGCTAAAATGATATAAACGTTTCTCCCGTGGGATATAACTGTGTGGATTTTCTTATTAGTCGAAACGCTTTTAATGGTTAATGAGACGAGTAGAATGGAAAATTAAGAATGTTAATGTCGAGCTAAAAGTTGAAGTGCTTCTTACGTGTGGCGCGGTTACCTTCTTTTTGTCCAAATGACGAGTGCGTACTGCCGTACGTGCAGGTGACAAATGTTGCAAAAACTTCACCGATGTGACGATAATTTAATTAAAATTTCGAACGTATTAATTGAAAAAGTACACTGATAAACATTTGATAGGACAACATATGTACGTGCGTCTACGTCGATGAAAATACAACACCGAATATACGAAACATGTTTTTGTTTACGATCAGTCAATATATGCTGCGAGTAGCAGACTGGTCTTGAGTGAAACAAATTCGCGATATAATCGCACATAAAAGCTGTATGATGCATTAGATGCATAATGCAACGCGCAAATGTCAAATTAGAACTGGTTTATATGTGTAAGTAGTTGGAGTTGGATGTAATTATAAGGTACGAGGTACACGTGTTCTAAATATAATCTCCTTCGATTCTCATTCTTATCAACTCGCATTGTAAACGCAAAGGCATGCCTAGTTTAATAAATTCACGTTCGTACGTACTGGGCAAGTCGTTTAACGGTGAATAACCTGAATTTAGAAATGATAAAATAACGTATCGTCTGATGATACGATACAATATGATTTTATTCTCGTCGAAAATCTGCATCGTATCATATCGCACCACTATTACGTGTAGTAATATTTGGGTGTACTTGAGAAATCATCTATTGTTGCCTAGCTGGATGCTAGATGCTGGATGCTGGATGTGGTTTGTCTACTGTGTCCACTACACTGTGCAGCCATTTTAGTAATTTATCCGTCGAGAAAATATACCTCTGTAGTCGTGGGTAATTATTATTTATAGGTATAATTCCGCGCATCCTAAGGCTCTTATACACAAAACACAAATACGCAATGGTCTCCAGAGAATTCCGCAATTCCAACGGGCTTTTCTTCAACTTAAAATTGTTTAGGTAATGCGAATATATCCTTGAATTTTAAAGTATGAAACGCGCGTTGGATATTTAATATACGCGTATACATTTCGCCTAATTTTTCGACAAAAGTATAATATAGCTAGTTTCGAGTAAGCTAATGCGAAAATCTAGTAGATGGTACACCAAAAGACTTCGGAGGATTTGTACTACAGCAGGACACGAGAAATAATATATAAGTTAGCGAATGTAGTTTTTATTGTGCGAAAATGCGACCAAGGATCAACTAACCAAAAAGGCGTTAAGTTTATTATTCCAAATTCAACGTGTTTTTGAATTTTAGCGAAATTAAAATCACCATTATCCATGTAGGTTGCTATGTAGGTGCGCGGTCACTTACCCATTCAGAAACATTATAACGCTCTCAGGAATAATTTACCAGTTTATAGAGTTTTCGCTCATGTAACCGATGAATTGGTATTGTTGCTTTATTTCACTTCGATCAAGTGCTCTCGAATCGGAAATATTACTCGTCGATGGTTCGCGAAAAGTATCCAATTCATAGCCACCTATTATACGAGTCCAAGGTCGATGGGAAATTTTTTTCACGATTGAAAACTACAAAACGAATATATTCGAAGCTTTCGGTGGTAACAAGACCGAGTGAATTTCAAAAATAGCCGAATGAAAAATCAGTAAAAAATTATGACTGTATTGACCAATAATTACGAACGTCGAATGTTTAGAAAAATTTCCCAATGGACGTTTTATTTTTAGACAATTTATCGAAAGAAATCGACAAAATTAGTCGATTTTCGATATTGTTTCTCATAGACTGTATGATTTTTTTCATTGTAAAAAAGTTGAGAAAATTTTATTCGCTTCTGTTTTAAAGGAGTTCATTTATTTCATCTGCTCTGTTGGTTTGATGAGATGAAAATATATGAAAAAGAAAGTAATCATTTGTAAATTAATCGTATTCAGTAATTTCAAGTCATTCATATTCTCCATCTTTTGTAGAAGCTCATAACTGTTGTTACTATTGTATGAAAAATTCCTTATTTTTTTGACTTCTGAGAAAATTGAATGACGATATCATTATCAGTTGGCAGTTGGCACTACACTCATAATTTCTAGTCGGAATTTTTTCTAAATTGAATACGCGTTGCTTCACTTTATAGCTTAATTAAGACTAGGAGAGGGGATATGGTAGAGATAAACTCAAAAAATAAATAAAAATGGTCCAAATATCACTTTTTCGGAGCTGTGAGGGAATACCTTTCAGCCTTAACACTGGTACCACGTAAGAGAAATTTTAAACTCCTAACTTAATTTGGAAAGACGATATATGTCTGGAATGAACTCAAAACTTAAGAAAAATTGACTAAAAATTACTTTTTCAAGTCTAGAAGGGAGTGCATTACTAAGGCTGAAGCGTCAAAATCTTCATAATGCGCATCTACAACCAGTACTAATCCATCTAGATTTCAATCCCACAGCTCAATTTGCAGAAAAAATATGCGAAAAATGACCTTTTTTCGAAGTCAAAAAGAGAGGAAATTCCCATATCTCCCGTCCTAACTGACCTAGAAAGCTGATTTTCAGTTACTTACTACAATTTTTGAAGTTCTATCAATTGACTCCGAAACGAACAATTTTTACATTTTGGGCTCCTCAACAGTCAACTCTTTTCAAAATTTTGACATGGCTGAATTTCAACCCAAATTCATGCCCACTCAGATACGTCAAATGTGCCGCCATTTTAAGTCCACTGCTTAAATTTGACTAATCTCTGTATCAAGCTGATGAAATGAATTTTGATTTTCTAAAAAAAAAATTGTAAAATAAAAAGAGTAAATACCTGATATGGTTAAAAATGGTGGTTAGCATCTGCTAGGACCCTAAAACAAATTTTTTCGACACTTTTCCACCAGTCTAGTGTTCATTTGTTTGGCAGGATAAAATACATACGTCGTACATACATATATAATATTTTGGATCGTGGTAAATTAATCTTCTTCATTAAAATCTTATAATTTTTTTATTTGAATGTTCGTGAATTTGTATGAAGATCAAAATGCACCTCTTTCAAGTGATAATCAAACAGCAAAGTAATCTTCCAGATAATGTCATCATACTTTTTTTATGCATAGAAAACCCAGTTCAATCCTTTAACAGATATTAGCGAAAAAATTTACGTAATTCCATTTAAACCAGTTTCCAGCAGCTTTCAAATTTCATCTAGCTCCAAATCCAAGCTGCATCAATAAATGTAGTAGTATTCCCGTTCTTGGTGTGTATTTTCCAAGTTTCATATCTATAATTTGAAGAAGCGCCAATCTACAAGCGTGTTTGGTTGCATAGCCTTTTTTGGAAAGTGCAAACCATACGTATGATTGGTTGGATACGTGGAATTAGAATTTGAAAGTTACAAGCATGCTTGTTTTAAAACTGAGTTAGGCAACTGGCCATTCAATTACATGGGACTTCTCAAGTTGGAATATGCGAATAGTCAGGCATGTACGTGTTCTTTCAAAAATTATAGTATGCAACCAACCACGCATATGCATTAGTCCCCTTCGAAAGTGAAGGTGGGCAACCAAACATATACGCGTGTCAGTTGGTGCTCCTTCAAATTGAATATATACAACTTGAGAAATGTACCCAGAACCAGCATTTTACATCTCCTTGCGCCTATTTGAAATGCATATTTAAGCGTTCACGACTGAATAAAGTTTGTTTAGTGGTCAAGGAAATCTTTAGTAGTAGGCTGCGACCCGAGCATGATTTATCTCACATTTGAATCCATTAATATCTTCCTGAAGCTACGAAAACCACCGGAAAAATCATCCTTCGCCCCTAGGCGTATTTGCCCCTGACGTAATCTGTTTTTCTACGTGATGAGAACTTCACTTTCTCTAATTTAAAAAACAAAAAAACAGCATTCCGAGTTGTTTTTACGTGTACTCTGAGAGCAGAAACAGTCCACCTTTCCCACCTCTAGACCTACCTACGCTACTTGAAACGAATTTTCAAGAAAGCGAAGGTGTAGTTTTTGCTATACCGTTTTAACACCAAGATTATTATTATTTTCCGTCTTAGCGAAGTATGTACTTATCAAGTAACATTTTGTCGCTTCATTTGCTCAATTCGATGTAACACTATCGAGCTATAAGAAGAATAGAGAACGCGAAAGAAATAGGTATATATATATACACAGCTATGCAACGTGCAGAGAGTATTTACGACGAATGCTCATATTTCGCGGTATTTATTTTAGCAAAGTATCGGTATTATAAAGGGTGGTCGTAAATCAAATTAACTAACGACACACTTCTCGGAAATTGTTTACTAGTAAAATTTCATTGTAAAAACGTCTTGTAACACGATACATGAGAAGCGAAGGCGAAGGCATAGATAGGTATACCTATTTATTAATATTGCCACATGTACCACAATCATAAATTCTATGATGCCATTGATCTAAACCGTTGACTTATACCTAGTGGTGATATTTTTCTTTGGCGACGAGTTTCCACAGGCTATTGGGTGAATTGTACAACATACCCACGTACCCGTAGACGATTTTTTATAGGCTTTACGTATACTGCATATACCAATACCATACGTACTCGTAAACCTTACATTACATCACGTGCCTGGTTGTCTGTGAAATTGTTGAATTTTTTCTTTTTTCTCTATGAATAATGTCACAATACGTACTCATTATCTAGTATCTAGTTACCTACTTATCCAATGCGGTAACCAAAATATATGTAAATGTTGTTTTTTATGCAGGACGCGCAGTGCAAGGTAGGAGCTCTAGCTACCCACACCGATAAGATCAAATTAGATATCTTGTTTAAATAAGTCGTGTGTGTTTATCGTAATCGTGCGAATATGTTGGTATTTTAATGAGCTCGTACTTTAAAAAGTACGTGACAAATGATATTTGCATCTAAACACGCTACTGAAAACGAAAATTGGATCGATCCATAAGTAAGAAGATGGATGTGTTTGATGAAAGGAAAGCTGCACCATAAACCTATAGGAAGCGTGATAAGATGAGCCTAAATTTTTTCTTCTTTTTTTTTGGAAATCTAACGACGGGATCGTAATAGTTGCTGGATACCTCCGAAAATATGTGGTAAAAATTCCAGCCTTCGGTCTCAATTTTTTCAACCTGCATTAATAACTGATTCGAGGTTCAAAAAATTTCACTCCCTCGTCCTCTCTATAACTGATTTTTCATAGACACTGGAAGAACATCAAAACACCATTTTTCACCCTTTTTAGAAGTTAAAAATAGAAAAATTGCTCTTTTGAAAAAAATTTATCAAAAGGAGTAAAATTCATGTATTTTAAATTTTCAATAGCAATTTTTCAGTTGTTTTTTTTGTCTTTTCGAATCATCTGTATTGTATTTCTGTATCTTAGTATGTGTATTGAGAACCCTTGAAAAGAGTAAAAAAAGGTGAAAACTGACCTTAAATAGACGGAGATATGTACACTTGGCTTATTTCGTTAAGGATTTATAGAAAAAGAAATTTTTAATCGTGTAAAAAAATTACTTAAAAAATACATCGTCGGAGGGGTCGGGGATAAATTAAATATTACACATAATCGTTTGAAATTAATACCCTGCGACCATGTCTGGGTGGCGCCTTTAAAAAAAAAATTGCATCTTTAGTTCATATTAAAGAATGACAAAGTGGCTATTTTGAAATTTGTCTAAAAAGAAGAATAATGGTGAAAATTTATCGGATGTGCGTATGTAAAATCATTCCTGTTTTGAAAAACATTTTTGAAAAAAAGTTGGATTTTTAAAAAATTTTAAAAATTTGTTTGCGTTTTTGCAAATTTAAAAATTCAGTGAATGGGGTGAAATTTTTACCGGGTTCTTTTAAGATTATTTCGCAATTGTTCTGATTTCAACATTTATAGGTTTCCAAAAATAGTAAGCACTAATGATATTATTTACTAGGGTGGGCCAACTTTTGTTTCTTTTTTTTGGAAATTTGCAAACGGCGAGTTTACAATAGTTGCGCAATTATTTCAAAAGTATGTGGTAAAAATTTCAGCCCTCTAATACAATTTTTTAAACTCGTCAAATTCATTTAAAGCTCAAAAATTTTCATAGATCAAATAAAAATTGTTTTGAATTTTTTTCCAAAAATGGAATACATATTTGAACTTGAAATGATGATTTCTGGGAAATTTTTGACATTTCCTTGCATTTTTTCGCGATTTATTGAGAAACCACGAAGGAAATCTTTTTTGATAAACGCCCCATGAAATGGATTCAGGATATCAATTTTCGATGATTCAGCACAATACTTCAATTTTATCTCCCACCGGCGATTTTTCAGGGCCACTAAAAAAAGATATTTGTTTACGTAAGTAATTTAAAATAAATTTGTTAAAAATTGGAAAAATTATATTTCGAAAAAAATTCCATCACCAGGGGCTCATTTCATTTATTTTGGACTCCCGAAGGCAACTTTTAATTTTAATTCAACTATTTATTTTGTATTTTTGTATACTGGAACGCCGGTGAAGGTTATTGTACGTGGTCCATGTTACGAAAAATTTACTGGAAAAAAATGTTTAATGATATGAGAAAATTTTTTGAAAAAACACGAAAAACACATTCTTTAAGTACCCTTGAAAAATCATCCATGTAGGGTAAATTCGAAATATTGCGCTTACTCGTCTAAAACCGATGTTCTGAATCCATTTCAGGGGGGCGTTTATCAAAAAAAATTTCCTTCGTGTGACATTTTCTTAAAACCATTTAAAAAAAGAGAAAGTGACAAAAATTTCCCACCAATGATCATTTTGAATTCGAATATATATGATAATTTCATTTATGGAAAAAATTTTTCACTCAATTTTTTGAAAATTTTCGAATTTTAAGTGAGTTTTGCAAGTTTAAAAAATTGAGTTAGCGGTCTGAAGTTTTTACCACATCCTTTTGAGGTCAATTCGCAACTATTGTAATCCCACCGTTTGCAGCTTTCCAAAAAAAGCAAAATTCGACCGACCCCCGTTATCCACCTCGTTTATTGTGTTCAAACATTGTTTTCATTGACATCGAAATAATCCGATTGAAAGCATAACCTCTCAAATTTAGAACTGTCAAAAATGAAGATAAGGATGTAGAAAATTTTCCTATTTATTCTGGTTGAAAATTGTGACAAGTTAGATTCGTTGTTTCGTTTTTATTAACTTTGACATTTCATTTTTTACCCCACTTTTTTCACCGTAAAACCTAAAATTATGCAAAAAAAATGTTTTTGGTTTAAATTAAATACTTGGAACGTTTTTCGAGCGATTTCGAATCCCTTCACCGCACCCCTTTAAACCTCGACAAAGAAATGAAAAAAAAAATGAAAAAATTGAAGCACCCTAGTACGTATATACCTACCTAGCTTGTACACCTACTCTCCACTTTGTTTACGATAAAAAATATCTACCACGTTAAAAGGGTAGAGAAATGATATTAAAATCGTCAAATAGGTATAGATGGACGACAATTTTGAAAAAAATATCGGAAAAAAAATCATTCCCAAAACAAAGTTATAACGATGAAAACTTTTTTATTATTTCGTGTTAGCGTGCGTACTTTTTGTTGATTTGTCGCCTCGTTCGCTGTCCTCGTGTAGAGCTGCTAAAATTGTACTGTCGATTTCGTAGAATTTTTTTCACGTAATACATACATATAGGTATATATCGGTCGTTAAATTATTTACACGGTGGTTTTTTCGCCGGAAAAAAAATGACTAATTTTTATGCCTTACCAAGCGTATCCTCGTTCGGTTTCTGGTGTACGATTCTATATGTATTTTGTGTACGTTTTGGTTTCACCGCTCGTCTAAGCTACGTTTTCATCTCTCGCTAAATAGGTACATTTACTATATACCTAGATCTACCCTTCTGTGCGTATAATTTGCAACATTTTATCAAGCTGTTTTTTACTTAATTTGCTGTTTTACGTAATTCGTTATTTATGTCGTCGCTTTTTAGCTTTCTTTTTCTTTTTTTTTCTTTTTTTTTTCTTTTTTTTTTTATACGCGGTTTACTTTTTTGTTTCATCTTGTTGAAACTAATTTTCAAAAAAACAAAGGAACACTTAAATAGAGTTGAAAAATTATACACGAGGCGAGAGAGCTTCGCAGGGTGTATTTTTCTTCTTAATCTAAACCGGCTAAACTAAGAGAAATGCTCGGATGTGTATAATATATTTTGCGTTCGCGAGTTTTAATTGTTTTAATGCAATGAGCGTTTATCGATTGAAGCCAACTTCAGAAGGTGTTTCGAGTTGTAATTCAAATTGCTCCGGAGTGGCAACGACTTGGCTGGTGGGGTTGTATTTGCGTGGCATTGCGGTGACTTAAGTCTCCGAGAACATCGCTGTGAAAAAGTAAATCCAGATAGGTAGCGAATTTAATTTAAATACCCCTCCGGAGATACCGACAATTTATTCGTTTGTGTTTTGATATTACGTAACCTGGGGCTACTTCGAATGATTTTTATTGCACGCCAAAGCGATGTGAAATGGATGTTTTGTATTTGGCATATTAGAAACTATGCATGCGGTGGCAAAAAGCTGATTTATCTAGTTTACATTCTTTAGCGAAGCGGTTCCAAGTGAATCGTCGGTTGAAGGGCGAAATATTCGAATGCGAAAAAGAATATTCGCTTTAAATTATCACCACGTGCAATGTGTAAGCTTTTTCTACGGCCTTTTCTCGAAATAGTACCCGTAATTAATACAGCTTTCATTTTTCATCTTGGCAATGGCCTATATCAAATACATTATTCGTAGTCTAAATCTTGCGAATGTTTCGCGTACGTAATGTAATTTTATCAGAAGAGAGGGAGGGGTGTAAATAAAATAGAAACTCAACTTTTTTATTTGCAAGGAATTCTTGCTTTCAAAAAGCCCATTCGCATCCCACATTTTAGTGTCTTCACTAAATCGCGCGAGGGGGGGGGGTGAGCCAAGTTGAGCATGAAATCAAATCGAAAAATTGCAAAATTTGCTGAAAAATCTCACTTTTAAGGACTGTAAGAGAATGCAATGGAGCTAAAACATTAAAACTTTCAAGGCACATCTAGGACTCACACATCCAATCTCAAAACTCTTGGCTCAATAGAAGGGGAGGGGGGTGTAAGGGATTATTTTTTATTTTTTTTTTTTACTTGAAAAGTGGCAAACCACCTATATGTCCCTTCCTTAGTTGCTGTGGGAAACTAATTTTCAGATAAATTATGCAACTCCCGATGGCTGATACTCTATCGATTTACCTGAGAAGAAACAAGTTCGCTTCTCAGCACTGCCTTCCAAAATTTTGAACATGGCTGAATTTTGACTCGAGAAAAATTATTCCAAATTTGTGTCTGCAGGCTACGACGATAATAACTGCACGAGTCTTACACCTTCGTGCAATGCTCACAATTTGGACCACGATACTCGAATATAATTGGCAAAACTAATCGCGAATGAACGAAAAAAATTACGCTAAATTAAAGCATCCAACGCATTCGGAAAGGTTTCGTATAAATTTGCATGCGGCTGACACGCGGTCTGTAGAGAGTTGCGAGTAACAGCGACGAAATAAAATTTATTTCTTAATGACTGCATCCGTACAGGTGATTTATACTTGGTAAAAAGTCGATACCAATTATTACATCGAAACGAAGCCCATGTTGCGGAAAATTTTTTGGCCAAGTGTAGAAATTTTGAGCAGCGTGGCACGTAATTGTTTCCATCAATCATAACAGCCCCGAAATGTCCATAGATTTCATTTTTTTCGCCGCCCATTTCCCACGCGAATATAAAAAACTTCAATTGCCAATAAATCGTCCATTATTTTATTGACTACACGCGTATTTCAATTTCGACCTAATTTTATAATGTTTCGTTCGAGTATGAAGAGAATCAGATTTTTATATTATTTTTTTCCTCCTTCGCTTTTAACGCTCATTTATACTGGTGGACTGTCCGCCTTCGTGATGACCATTACTACCTAGTACCTACCTAATGGCTCGGTGGTTTAGGAAATAACGTATGAACTACACATATACTTACTAACTTGTATTGGAAATGTATTAAAAATCTTGATATAGTCATGTAGGTGCTAACTAGATACCTATTAATTATTTTTTTGAAGAAAAGCCCTCCTCCTCCTCCTCCTCCCCCACCCTAATTAAGGATGGTGAAATGCCACTGCATTCGAATTTTGGAATAAATCATCACGTATAGTTAGATTACTCTAAATAATAATATTTTTTAGACAAAAAATTGTCCCCTCTACTCCACCTCCCACTTCAATTCAGCATAACCTCGAAAAAAAAGTATTTTCCGTGAAGAAAATTTTGAAAAGGCCCCGATTTTCGATCTAATGCCTCCAGATGGTGTATCTTGATGTAAACAAATTCTAGAAATAATTTTGACCCCCCCCCTCCCCCCACCTTACATCCTTTCAGAGTTAGTCATTCTGTTTTCATTAATTTTTCATTTCAACGAAAGCGAATTTTTTGTTCTTGAGCACAAAGTTACATCTCGTAGAGGTGTATTTACGATAATTTTTTCATCAATTTTGGTGCTCTCCTTCTCGTGGTTTTCGCCATTCGAAATTTTCAACTGTAAAAAAAAACTGATAGCGAAGTTCGGTCACTTTTTAAAAGTTAACGTATTCATTTTTTGCAAACTCGATTGCGCAAGGATCGAAAATCTCAAAAAACCGTACAGAAATGTTTAATTTTAGCAAATTTTTTTGAATTTTGAGTATTTTATACTGGCAATTAAAAAAGACCAAATGGAGAAACTAAGGTCGAATTCGTGTTTAGCGAGTCAAAATACCCTAATAAACACCATTTTCGCAATAGTTTTACTTAAAATTTCGAAGTTTATCTTTTTTTGTGAAAAAGTTCAACAAACATCAAACATACAAAATAAAGCTCTAATTTTCATAGATTCAGCCAGTGCACTTCACTGCCTATTAAATCCTCATCATCATACCCAACATCCTCTGGCTAAGGAAATCACCCATCATTTGTCCTCACTTCCTACAGGTCATGTAACACTAGCTTTGATTCCAGGACACAGGGACATAGAGGGAAATAAATGAGTAGACAAAATCGCAAAAGAAGTAGCTTCTTTCAGACCAGTACCAAATGTACTTGTCTCTAACTCTGACTTCAAATCTGCTGTGCATGACCACCTATGCTCAGAATGGTCCGACATTTGGAGCAGCACCACCAACACGTTCAAACAAATTCAGAACCATCAAACATTCAACTAATTTTTGGTCCTCCTCTTATCAAAAAAATAAATCAGAAGAAACAGCTCTATGCACAATGTGTATAGGAAAAAAACCTCATTTTTGCATGTCCTGCTCAGTCCAAATCACTGTCTAAAATATCGCGGCTTGAGAAACAAATTTACATTACCAGCTTCATTACCGGACCTACTGAGTGATGATTAAGCGATTATAGCCAAAATTTTCAAATTTTTTCGCTCCAGCAACCTGCTAAGTTAACTGTAACCTTCTAAGCAACCGTGCCTCTGGCCTCTGTCGCAGTAAAGCCACGCCAATGGAAAAAAGTACAAAGTAAATAAAAATTAAAAAATCAGCGAAAAAAGTGAGCAAAAACTAAATTTTGAGACTTTATTTAAAACAATAGCGAAAATGATATTTATTGGTGTATTTTGACCCGCTTGGACAATTTTTCTCCGCATAAAACCGCACCAAAATTTGAAAATCTGCTAGAATAACAGTTCTGTATCTAGTTGTTCGCAAAAATTATCATCAATATTTCAATGCCTATATCTCGGCGAGAGGTCACTACTTCATGTCAAAAAAAAAAATCACTTTATTCCCTTGAAATTGAAAATTCGGTATTGTATTTGATACCGTTGAGCCGTCGAACGAGGCCGATCGACGACCGTTCGAAAAGTATCAGAGTACGGAGAACCGTCTAGCCCGATGCCGCGTTTACGAGCCACGAGTACTACGCGACAAACGTAGTTATCCCCGGAAAATCTGTTTAGTCCGACAACGCTGTTCGATACCGCCGAACTGCGGCGAGGAACGCCCTCAACACGGTAAATGAGTTCGATCGGCGGTCGAACGGTACAGTTCGAACATTGATCGAGATATAATTGTGCGACTTTTCACATTACAAACATATTCAATTGTACAGGCCCTATTCATTTTCATTTTTTGGCAAGTAGTGACCATAATGAGTGATGTTCAATGTTCGAACGATGCCGTTCGACAACCGTTCGAAATGTAACGCTTCACCGCATTCGTGTTTAGTGGGTCAAAATACACCGATAAATATCATTTTCGCTAGTGTTTTACATAAAGTCTCAAAATTCAGTTTTTGATCACTTTTTTCACTGATTTTTCAATTTTTTTTTTTGTCAAAAAAAGATGAACTTTGAGATTTTAAGTGAAACTATTGCGAAAATGGTGTTTATTTGGGTATTTTGACTCATTAAATACGAATCCAGACGTTACTTTCTTCATTTGGTTAAAATTCGAAAAATCTGCTAAAATTAAACATTTCTGTGCGGTTTTTTGAGATTTTCGACCCGTACGCAACCAAGTTCACCAAAAATGAATATGTTAGGTAAATCTACGTAAAAAAACACGTCTTTGAGATTTTTTTAAATAGTAGCCGAACTTTGCTATCAGGGTTTTTTTTTACAGTTGAAAATTCCAAAAAAGGCCAAAACCACGAAAAGAAGTGCACTGAAATTGATGGAAAAATTATCGTAAATACGCCTCTACGAGATGTAACTTTGTGCCAAAGAACAGAAAATTTCATTCGCTTCAGTTGAAATTAAAAATGGTTGAAAATAACGCAATAAAATGACCATAACTCCGAAAGGTAGGAGGAAGGGAGGTCAAAATTTTTTCCAGAATTTTTGTACATCAAGGTACACTATCTAGGAGCATTAAAACGAAAATCATGGCTGGGGCTAAAATCACTCCTTACCCGGCTATACCTTTAAAGTTTTTCAACTTATATAAGAAAAGAGTTCTACGTCAAAGAAATTTTTAAATCGTTACATTTTTTTTTTGAAAATATGTATTCTAAATTTCTAATATGTACTCACTATCAAAAGCAACGTTTAATTTTTTTGAAAGCTGGACCGTACTCAAAAATGCTAAAGCACCTTAAAAATTGTGCATTTTGCCTTGGAACTCTACAACAGACGTCGTGAAGTTGAGGAATGGCACTAGCATAGATGTGTAGCACAGGCAGAAACGAGTTCATCCATGATAGTTTGACTCTCTTTTTACCCATAGGTAATGCTTTACAGTCATCTAAAAATTTAACAAATGAGCATTTTCAGAATTTTGATCCAATCACCGATCTAAATTGCGGACTTTATAGACAGATATTTTTCCTAAAAATTTTGTTGTGTACGCATTTTGCCTAACTCCATTATTAAAGAGGCAGAATTCGTTTGAACTTTATAAGCCTCTTGAAATACTCGAGATAGACAAATTATGTACATAATTAGAAATGCTGTAAAAGTTACCTACTATAACGTGCATTATTCAAAATCACAATTTAGGCCAATTTTTCGTTCTCAAAGTTTTACGGGGGGGGGGAGTTAATGAGGCTGTATAAAATTTGTTCAAAATGTAGTTTCGAGTATAAACTTTGTAGCAGACAACTTTCTATTATTCAGAACTACAATTTGAACAAATCTTACGTAGCCTCATTCCTCCCCCTCCCGTCATAAAAAAATTTCAAAAATGAAAAATTGGCCTAAATCGTGGTTTTGAATAGTGGGCTTTATAGTAAGTAACTTTTGTAGCATTTCTAGTAATGTACAAAATTTGCCTATTTCGTTTATTTGAAGGGGCTTATAAAATTTAAACGAATGCTACCCCTTCAATAATGAAATTAGGCAAAATGTGTATATGACAAAAATTGTAGGAAAAATTTTATCCTATAAGGTCTACCACTGAAATTGATGATCGGATGAAAATTCTGAATTTGCTCGTTTATAGAATTTTCAAACGTTTGTGAAGAAAAGGGGGGGGGGGCAGACCATCATGGTTGAACTCGCGTCTACCCGTGCTACACATCTATGCTGTGGTACCGTTTTCTCAACTTCGTGACGTCTGTGGCAGGTCAAGACTTATTGAATTACTCTCTTTTCGGTATTTCATTGAGATATTTTTTACCAGAAAAGTTGCTCTGGTAAAATTTTATTAGTGCTCGAAATGTTACGAGAATTAGCGTGCGATTTGAACTGTCGGTATTTACACTCGACAGATGATTAAAAACTCACCATCGATTGGATAAAAAGTGCCGCATGAATAATTATGCAATGATAACGAAATTCATGTCACAATCTCATCAATAAATCTATCTACTGGTATTTTGACGATGTTTTAATCATGGTAAAAGTATTCATTCGTAGTGTAATTGGAGGAAACATCAAGATGAAAAGTTTATTCAAGAAAAAAGAAAAGGCTTAAAAAAAAAAAAGAACGTACCCTTTCGTTGCTTTTCCTATAGCTAAGCTAGTTGGTATTTTTAGCGTAGGCGATATTTGAAACAATAAAAAAAAGATCGAGTTGCTGACTGAAGGTTACATACTTATTAGAGAACGATTTGCTTGTTGGTATTAGAAGAATATGTGCAAATACAAACGCACAGTATGATATAAATGAAGTTTTCCAATTAAAAATAGCCGTCCATAAATGAATTAAATTGAAATGTTGCTGTTATCGCGTACCATTTCTGCGTAGTAGTAAAAAAATTCATTTTTGTAAGCTTTCCTTTCAAATATAGATATATAGTATATGTAGAAGAATAGAGTTGTACGATGTATTGACGAAGTAGTTATACACCAAAGTACACACTATGCAGTATACCTAGATCAAGGAAAACGTAGCTAATAAATAATTGAACGCAACAGGTGTTATCAGTAGTTATCACGTTTTTGATTTTTGTGCTACGTTCGCCGCGTCGTCGCCACGTATTTTATTAAAATTATACCTCGGTGCTTCGAGTATACGCGGGGGTGTGTTGTGTAAATACTAAATACATTAGTATGTCGCGTTTGACCACCTACCTATCTAAATGTGTAGTCTGTATTGTACAATGTACATTTTACCTACGAGAATAATTATAAGTATACTCGTACGTATGTACGTACGTAGGTACGTAGGTATTTGTGGATTTTTCCTTTATTTAGTCTTCAATTTGGTTTTAGTTTTTTTTTCATCGGCACAAATAAGAAAATTATTCTCAACAGCGAAGAAGTACACACAAATACATGTACGGTAAATATTTCGTCGTACCTGCTATTGGATTACATAGTAGGCGAGGTAAATCTCGGTAGAGACATTGTATAAAATTTACGTTACCCAATAACCGAGCCAACGCAACGTTTTATTAACAACATTTACCGAGTAGAGTTTCCGGCGAAGGAGGGGAGAGGGTAGTGTAGCGGAGTTTAAGTGCGAGTAGTTGTACGTGTAGTATAAAGCAAATAGGTACATACGTAGACTTCCAGTACGAGGTACACATTGTTTCAGACGATGTTGGTTTTTTTTTTTTTTTATTTTATTTTATTTTATTTTACTTTATTTTATTTTTTTATTTACTTAATTAAACTTGTACGATTCGTATTTGTAGAATTAATCGCTTTAGTCGAGAGTTTGTAATTGACGTTGATAGCCTTTCGAGCAATTTACCCAGCCGTGGCGTTTTTCAAACGTTTCTGTGCTGGTGAAATTTTTCACACAGCATAGGTTTCGATTAAATCGTCGATCAAAACGCCCATAGGAAGCTGTTTTAATTAACGGCACACGTATTTTCTAATCTTTATTGCGTACCTAAGAGTCTAAAATCGTTGTTTGCAAAGGTGAACCTTCGCTTGGTTCGAGTTTTCTAGAGTCGATAGGCTAACTTGTGCTGGATGACGAATTTTCTTGACACGCGATCATTCGTATGTGTGTAACTGTGTGTATAAATGTTTACCTTGTAAATGGTAAGTCTCTCGCCTGCCCCCCTCCCCCACCCTGATACCTAGGCTACCTAGGTATACGCAACGTGGTGAAATTTCTCTTTTCCTAGTGAAAGATAAGCGATTAATATTTACTACGAATTATTCGCGTTCGTGAACAAAGAGCAAACCATTAAAGGATATTCGTGTACTGGGAAATGGATCACACTTTCGCCACGAGCTTTTAGCAGGACGCGAGATTCACGTCCTGTGTTTTTACAGACTCCCGCGTAGTTGGACATTGGATTTTACTTAATTAGTTTTATGCCTTACTCGGGCTATGTTTTTTTTTGTTTTTCTTGGCCGCCTCAACGTTCTTGCATAAGTTTACGAAAGGTTCAGACTCGGAATAATAAAGTGAAAAATCGAATTAATTAGAGTAAAGCGACTTACTTGTATTTACCTGCTGATAATGTGCTTTGTTATCGTACAATGAGGCCTAAAAATAACCTCGAATCGAATCTGAAACTGGAGAGAATTCTGGTTGATGCTACGGTTTACTATTCACGAAATTCTATACTTGACTTTTGATTTAACTATATAATACCTCATAAAATGCTGGAATGCCTCGAACGGTTGTAAGGGGTGAGAGAAATTAATTTTTTTCTTGTGCTGGGTTGAGATTCAAATTTTATTCATAGAAGAAAGGGGTAAAAAGCGCAAAGATCGAAATCAGAGAAATTAAGGAAGCTGCAGTTATTTATTTTCAGACAAAAGTTGAACGAGGTGTCTAACAGGTATCAAAACTATATAGTAAAAGGCAGAAAATTGTTAAAAGTTGTGAAAAATTCAAATTTACTCAAAACTATGGTAATACCTCCCTACTCATTCCTCTCCCTCCTTTCTTTTCTATATTAACCGCCGAGCTTTATGCCATAAAAACTGCTATCACTTATATTCAA
>FIZR01027497.1:0-14480 GCA_900060175.1 Ferrisia virgata | reverse complement strand
GCCAAAAATGGTCGTAATGGCCTTCTAAGATCCCAAAACGGATTTTGTTGATATCCCCCCCCCCCCGTTCATCCGTTGCAGGTCGATCAACGGTAATAGCCTAGCTTTCATTGACATTATGACACAGAAAATTAGGCTACAAATGAAAAACTAAATATACCAAGTATATTTTTAAATTTAAATTTTTTAATAAAAAATCATATGTAGTATGTAGTTGACTCTTAACTTCAAATTTTTACAAACAACATCCAATACATGTTCAAAAAAATAGAGGTTTTTTTTTTTTTTTAAATTCAGATGTGCTGAAACACAAATCTTTTTGAAGAAAATTTTTTCTCCAAATGATAATTAAGAATCGTCTTCAAGAATATTCTGTGATATGAAAATATTTACATTTCATTGAAGAGATATCGAGTTAATTTAAATTCATAAAATTATTCATCTTTTCTTATCCGCCCCACAAACTATCGAATAAATTCGAAACAATTTAATTATATAAATTTGATTGATATCTTAAAGTTTAATCAAACTTCGAATAAATAATACAAATATTTACACATTTATCTCCACCTGCATCGTCTGTATAAGAAGCCAACAAAGAAGTTCTAACGTTCTAAATATTCATACTTCGAAATAGAAACTGGTAATTCATTCCTTTTTAATGATATTCGCGAAACGTTACCTACTTCACAATACACGTAAGATTTTTGTTTTTCGCCCATAAAAATGAATAATATACAAAAATGTAACTAGGTATTCATCGACGTCAAATTATAAGCTACCGACAAAAGTATTCAAATTACAATGAAAACATAACAAAGAAACTGTAGGTAGGTAGGTACCTACCTACTTTAAATTCTTTTAATTAAATGATGAAATGTTCGCCATTCTTCTGCAGTAACAAAAAAAAAAAAAAAAAAACGCGAAGAAAAAGTACGAATAACTGAATATTTTTCCAAGCGAAAGCTCGCTTTGTTTTTATTCTGTGCTGTCGAACATAGGATGGAAAAAAATTCCCTGAATACGTGACCGCTAATTCGCCATGTTAAATTGCATCATATCGTTATAAGCATGGTAACGTAAATTGCATACACAATACGCCGTAAATACACGACGTTAATAAAATTGCATAACGAACGTTACGAAGGCGGCGAGACGTATCGTAAGTGAAGGAAGGAATATTCTTCGAAACGTTTTTCAATAAATGGCCAGTGAAACTGAGAATACATACGTACGTTTGAATGCCAAAAGTAGGCTGCGATGCGATACGATGGTTTCTATTTTATGTCGTGACGTTCAATTGACCAGCAACCTACTATTTTCCGGTTAATATTTAGTACTGTACAAGAAGTAATGTGGGTAAGAAGTACTCGTATTATAAAGTTCGAACGAACGAAATTCTTTTTCTCGTAATATCATTCGGTGTATATAAGGTAAATCTAATTTTCCAAATAACGTAAACAGCTTACATAGTACGAGAGAAGTTCACTCGAATCTAAATAAGGTGCGTCCATTTATAATAAAATTTTAAAGACTTTACTTCAAGACGTAAATATGAACGAAGCTGACCGTATAAAAATTTATTCAACTTAGGTAAGGTACACGAGCTATATTCTACGTAGTAGATATAGTAGATAGCTCGTGTACGAGAAATAGTAGTACACGTAGAGCATCAACGAGAACGACGTACTACACATCCACAACATCAAAGAGATTACTTTAACAATTTGCCAACGAAAACCATTTTTCAACGGTTTTAATAATAATCCCAAGGAAGCTTTTTCGTATTCGTTTTAAATTATCACTGAAAAAGGAAATTTCGTAAATGGAATTTCCTACAACGCACGCACGATACATTTGAAAGGTTTATAAGGTTTTATAATCAGTAAAAGTTCATCCCCGTAATGGTCTGGAGGAAGGAGCGGGTTTAAAACTCCAGGTCGAATATCGAATTGGAAGTCGATTTGTGACTCACGCTTTCGGTGTATACGGGATTTTTATACGTACCGAATTGTGAAAATATATTTACCGCCGGGCAAATAAATCGTCAAACGTGGACGAATTATTCGATTGAAATGATCTCTCCTTTTTTTATATTCGAACGAATTTAAATAATTTCAGAGCATCAGAGCTGATATGGAATTTTAGATTCCAATTTGAGGAAGCTTTGCTAACGAAATGAGAGAATATTCGTTTGGAAATATTTTCAATAAAATAATCCGATAGTAAAAATGTACGGTATTTTTCTTGACAATTTTCAAACACTTACGTTTGATTTGTATAAAAAACTCTTATGCTCTTCAAGCTGAGAAAAATTTATGGCACAATCAAATAGCGACAGCATTTTATCAAATGTGGAAAGTATAAATAAGATTTTCCTAAGTTGGAAAAACGAAGGGAAGAAGGGAGGGGTGTGCTGGAAATTTTGAAAAATTCTCAGCTCTCAAAACAACTTATACATACAGTTAGCTAAAAATTGAAAAATCAATCGCATCTTTGCTACACGTTAGCTTTCCAATCAAATTTTACACGTAGGATGTTTAGAACTAAAGAAAAACTACATTTTCGGGGGGTTGCGAGGAGGTGCAACGGTACTAAAAAGTTGAACCTCTTCCAAAAGCCACATCTAGGAGCGCTACTGCATCTACACACTAAATTTCAACCATCTAACTCTATTTAAAGTAAAAATATGCGAGCCAAAAACTCGAAAAATAAAGAGACAACATTTTTGAAGCTGTGAGGGGGTGCAGTGGGGTTAAAAAGTCGAAACCATGGAAATGTACATTCAAGGAATCTGCTGAATGCACATACTAAATTTCAATCCTCTATCTCAATTTGGAGAGGAGATATGTGTGAAACAGCCTTTTTTCAAGGTCAAAAAAAAAAGAAAAACCACTATTTCTTCCCTCCTCATTGACTTATGATCAGTTGACATAAAAAAGAACAATTTTTGCAATTTCATCTCCTTTGCAACCCCCCCCCCCTCCTCAAGTTGGGTAAACTGAATTTTGAATTTAGGTCATCCCCATACGAAAATATCAAATTTGCCACCAGTTCAAGCTTACTGCCCAGATTTGACTGATTTTAGTCAGTAGTGAGCTGAGCAAATCAGTTTCAGTTCCGAAAAAAAAATAAAAATAAGAAATTTAAAAAAAAATTGACAAAATCAGAAATTCAAATTAAAAATAAAAAAAAAGAAATAAAAAAATGAAAAAGTAAGAAAATAAAAGTACTCTTTGCACATAAAGGGTAAACATCAATGGAATGAAAGTTCTGATACTTTTACACTATCGGTATAAATTCAGCTTTTATATTCACTGTTTCATAACAGATGATTATTGTGAAACCTCCTCAAAATTCCAACTTGAAATCATAAAATCAACCAGGGTCAAGGTCAACTGTAAACGGATCAGTTTAAAACATTTTCAACTTTCCTCAACTATTCAACTTGAAATCATAAAATTAACCAGAGTCGAGGAAAACTGTTGATGGGTCAACTGAACACTGTTAAACGTGCTATTAAACATCTTTAATTTTCCTCGACATTTCAATTTAAAGTCATAAAATCAACAACGGTCAAAGTCAACTACTTTTCCTCAATATTTCAACTTGAAATCATAAAATCAATCAAGGGTCAAGATCAGCCGCTCACGGGTCAATTTTAAACACATTTAATTTTCCTCAACTATTCACCTTGAAATCATAAAATCAACCAGGGTCAAGAAAAACTATTGATGGGTCAACTGATGACTAGTCAACTGAACATTCATCATAACTTCACGAACGCAATATTGGTCTTTTATATCAATTTTTGACATATCAATGGGTCAAGGTCGACTAATTTTCCTCAACACTTTTAATTTGAAATCATAAAATCAATCCAGGGTCAAGGTCAGCTGCAGAATGCGTTAATAAACATCTTTAATTTTCCTCGACATTCCAACTTGAAACTATAAAATCAACTAGGGTCAAGGTCAACTAATTCTCTTCAATGCTTCAGTTTGAAATCATAAAATCAAACTAGGGTCAAGGTTAACTATAGAATGCGCTATTAAACCATCTTTCGATGTTGATGGAAAATAAAAAAAATATATATATAAAAAATGTAAAACATTTTAATTTAAATAAAAGTAAAAAAGACTGAGAAAAATTGAAATTAAAACAATGAAAAAAATAAAAACGATAAAAATAAAGTTAAAAAAATAAAAATATAAAAATTAAATTAAAAAATAAAGAATATAAAAAATAAAATTGAAAAAATGAAAAATAAAAAAAAATAAAAAATGAAAATAAAAGAAATGAAAATTGAAAATATTTAAAATTTAAAAAATAATAATGAAAAATAAAAAAATAAAAAGAATAAAAATTTTTTAAAAATGACAAAATTAAGAAACTACTTAAATATACCATTCTGGTTTCTTTTGACCATATGATGAAGAAAATTATATTTAAAATCGGTGTCTTGACCTTCATGACTTGAGAAGAACCATTCGCAAAAATATTATTTATGAAAATAATGTAACGAAGATATTTTTCAAGCGCTAGAAAATTTATCACCAATTTATAATTTTATTCTCTTTTATATAAAAAAAAAAAACAACCAAACCCTAAACCAATTTGAAAAATTGAAGTTAAAAACGAAAATCCTGTAAATTTCAAATAATCTTTAGTGGTATTACAAAGAGACCTTGATGACTGAAATTCATCCTTATTCTCGTTTTATCGCTGATTAGCATCGCCAGCTTCTTCATCCTTCCACCGATGAAACATTGCGTCGTGGGAAAACAAAAAGCACAAACTCAAACGTCTTTTCTCAATAATTTCGTCAAAACTCGTCTTAAAATCATCAATTACTCTACTAATTTAGTCGGCTGATACTTCTTATTCGAATGCAAATAAAAACAAACGAGCTATTTCTAGAGTAATTAAACACCGTCATAGGATTAATTGCAATTCTAGTAAAATTGTTCAATTTAAAATTAACCCCTTTCTGAGCCGTCTTAAAGACGGAATAAAATTAAGCGAAATTAGGTCGTTCAAAGTGAAATTTTGTACAAAGCTCACGTTCCGTTAATTAGCCAAAAACTTCGCTTAATAAATTCCCGCAGTTTTTCTTCTTTGCAATAACCTTCGGGTCTGTGTTTCGTAAAAACATGCAATTTTTTTTTTTTTTTTGCATCTTATCAAAATCATAAACTTGTTTCTTATATAATCATCGAAAATAAACGCATAAAAAGTACCAACACCTATTTTTAATTTGCATATAATGAAGGGGAAAAAAAATTCCAAAAAAAAAGGGCACCAATGTGCAATAATTGTTTCGTGTGTAGTACACTACACAATGGTCCGTTGAATTTCCAGGTTAATTACATTTTGTCAGGAAAACTATATAAACGCCATAAAGTACCTAAGCTTACTTATGTATTATGTACGTATAGGTACATGTAGTTTTTTTTTTTTTTCCAACAAATATTCACGTACAATGAAAAAACAATAGGTAGGTAGCCGAAAGGTCGTGCATTCGAAGTCGTTAACAAAAAGAAGATAGTAGAAATTTCGAGCAAAACGTCACTACGCCGAAACATGGGCATGCGCCTTCACTTATCGATTATACCATTTTATATACACAGCTACCTTACAAGTCCGCCAGATGGGGTTTGTTTTACAGTAAATTTTTCCAATATCGCCATACCGAAAGCCTATCAAGTTTTTTTGTTTTTTTTTTTCATAGTTAAAAAACAAAACGTATCACACATAAGAAAGTTTATATCAGTTTCATTTAGTGAATTTACGACTTAAAATTAAATCAACTGATTGACGATTACGAGAATTCGTCGCTGAAAAAAAGGTCAGTATAAGTACGCTCACACTATAAATATCGTACATTTTTTCCAACTTTGTTATTGGTAAAGGAAAATTTCTGTATCTACAACCGCTAATAAATAATTCACACTTTTAAGAATATGATTACATATAACGAAAGGAAACTTGAAATTAAAGTTTTATTAATCATATAGTTCGAGTGTTTCTTCTATAATAATACAGTTGCGTGTACATTATTACCGAATCTAAAATAATCGTAACGTCTTGTCAACCATTCTCGAATATTTGTCAATAATATATGTAATATGTATCCAGGTTTTATAACAAAAATGGCGCGTATTTGTGGCAGTTTTTCGATCGGTCAAATGTCGTAGAATTTTTTTAATCATCTAACTACAGTTTTAAAACGAAGTTATCAACTTTCTGTATGCTGCAACTTTTGCTCGTATTTATTCAGCTTTAGTAGGATACTTTTATTCTAAATGTATTTCTCGTGAGTATAAATAGACTAGAGTTGGTTAAAATTGATCGAATCAAGTTTTCGAGAAAGCAGTAATATTAAAAACGAATGATTTCTTTGAAAAATGAATAAAATTTTAGTTTGCAACAAGTGCTCAACCAATAGTAGCACATTCACATAATAACATAACAGGTTAGCTCCTCCCCTTTTTTAAATACCACGATAAGAAACTAACAGAGGTAATTTTTTATTACTGAGATTATTTTTGATTTATCAACGTTTTTTCAATGATTTTCAAAAAATTAAAAAAACAAAACGTTAAACATATAAGTTTCATTTCATTACGAATATTTTTCCTTGTCATTTTATAAGGTGCCAAAATCAATAAGGCACACGTTCAATTCTGTTTTATTTTTCAGGCCAAATATCGTTTTGAGAACTAATTTAAATGTGCGAGTAACCAGAAGAAAATGCAATTACTTCGTACCCTCAGCACTAGAATGAAAAAACCATCGAATTCATGATTTGTAGGAGGGTAAAAGATGAGAAAAACTTACAAAAAATTTTAAAATCTAGATTTTCAATGTTTTTTTTTCTTCCAAGTAGTAGAGAAGCCTCATCTAGAACGCCTGCTGAACCTACATATCAAATTTCAAACTTATACCCCAATTTGGAGGACAAACTAGAAAAGTAAACACAATTTTCCAAAAAAAAATTACTTTCCTGGAGCTATGAAAGGATACAATGAGTCTAAACAGACAAAACTCTCAAAAAGCACATCTAGGGACCTGTATAAAATCTACATACTGAATTTTGATCCTGTAGTGGATTTTGGAGAACAGGTGTGTGAGAAATGGTCTTTTTTCGAGGTCAAAAAAGAGAAAACCCTAAATACCTTCCCTTCTAATTGAATTTGGGAGGCTGATTTTTGGATATGTTGTACAATTTTTGATTCTCTGTCGATTGACTCAAAAAGAAACAATTTGTAAAATTTTAGCCTCTCAGCACCTCCTCCCACAAATTTGGACATGACTAAATTCTTCATCTAAGGTCATCCCTATTAATATATATATATCTAATCCACCGCTAATGTGGGTCACTGTCAAAATTTGAACAATTTTGGTCAGTATCGAACTGAGTAAATATTTTAATCATTGATGGAGGTCGGGGGGAGGGGTAGTAAATTGTTGCTCGATATTAATACGGAAGTTGCCGCCCTACTTAAAATTGACTTTTTTGAACAAAATTGCAATTTTTTCTTATGTCGAAAATGGGTCAAAATATTAGGAGAGGAATGTTTTCAGGCTAATTCAGACACACTGAGTACGAATCCAGCATTTATTTTTTGTTCAAATTTCTCGTTCGCATTTTGACCCTTTACCCCCCCCCCATGCGCCCATGCCCATAATTTTGTAATTATGTTCCTAAGTCAAAATTTTAATGACGAAATCTGATATGAAATTTCATGCTGTACAACTTTACTCCTATTTATTTTTATTGTATTACCAATTATTTCTAAGAAAAACGCATTTTTGAGCATTTTTTAAGTTTTTGAAAACAGCTTAAATCTTTAAAAAAAAAATTGAAAAAAATGTCTAAAAATTATAGCTATTAAAACACATACTTTGGTGAAAAAAATTTTAAGCACCCAATTCAAAGTTTTCTTTAGTCAATACCCCCCCCCCTTTGCGGCGAAAAATTTTTTTTCTTTCACGTTGATAGACCCATCATCGCTCAAAACATTTAGATTAAAATTATAATTTTTCCTTAAACACGCACCAATAGAAATTTTTTTTCAATATTCTGAGCCAGGAAGGGGAGAAAAGCAGGCGAAAATATTTCGGCTACAAAATTTTTTTCAGGGACACCCAATGATGTTTCGTGAAAATTTTGAAAATCTGAGGTCAATGGCATTTCGCTATACTTATCCAGGAATACCCTTTAAAAATCAGTCTCCTACGTGAATTAGTAGAAAAAATATGGGAGTGTTTCATTTCTTGACCTTGAAAAAGGTCAGTTCTTCACATATCAACCTCCGCTCCTTTCACTACATCTAAAATTGAGCTAGAGAACTGATACTTGATAAGTGTCCTAGATATGTCTTCTGGAAAGTTTCAATTGTTCAGCCCCATTTCCCCAACTCACAAACCCAAAAAAGTAGTTTTTCACTTGATTTCTACTCATATCTCCCCTCCAAACTGAGCTAGATGAGTGAATTAAAATTCGGCATGTAGATTCAGTAGAGGTCTTGGAATTGTTTAGAGGGGGGGGGGGTCAACTTTTCAGCCCGACTGCATTTCTTTACAGTCCTGGAAAAGTGGATTTTCGGTCAATTCTCGCTGGTTTTTTTGTTTGTTCTGACCTCATCCGCAATTAAAACAAGGAGCTGATTTTGGGGACGTAGATTCGAAAGGTATGCTTGATGCATCTTTCCAGCGGTTTCAATAATTCTCTTCAAAATTTACTGCTGCCCTTACGACTCGACTTGTTGAAAAAAAAGCATTGTCTGTCAACGTTCTTATCCTGATTTTTTTTTTCTTAATCAGCTTTCAATCATTTGAAAGTAAGAGAATCCGTATTTAAAATTTTATACGACCTTTCTCCGTCTTCCCATTCTTTCAAGTCACAAGTCAAATTACTTCACCTCATGCAGAAAATTCGTCTAAAAAACTCAATTTCGATATTACTTGAAAATCTTACATCTTCATACTACATACGATGAGAGAGACCTTATTGTTTTCAATAAAAGCGTAGAGACGGAAAAAAAAATACAAAACATGATAAAATTTCGTAACACTTTTATATCCATCTCGCGATGAAAATTTGAAATTTGAAACCCTTTGATACTTTCGTATACGCAATTTAAACCCCCTACCCCTCCCGCAACCAAAAAAAAGTGGAAAAAAATTACCGAAATAGAAACCTTAAAAGTTTCGAACTCCTCGTTAAAAAATAAATTGAATTTTGAAACTCGATAAACCGTTTCGGTCGCATGCTGCACATCATTTCTTGTCATAGAAACGAAACGAAGTCAATTTAATACACACAACAACTCGCAAATAAAGAGACGCACGAAACGTTATAAAACTTTTTCGCTAATTCTGGCTGAAAATCGTCTCCTTAAAAACCGCAAATTCGCCAATAATTTACGATACGTTTTTGGTGAAAAGTCACGCCCTTTGTAGAGCGTTTTTTTTTTTTTTTTTTTTTTTTTGCAACATTCGCAGGGTAGCAAATTTTTTTACGACCTTTTTAGCATATGCATAAAATAAAAATAAAGTACGCATAAAAAAAAAAAATAACAATGGACAAAAATTTTTTCCATATAATCGAATTGTATAGAATAATTAAAACGAGAAACATTTCAATTTATTCGAATCGTTCGTTATACGTAGGACGACAAGACGGACGAGACGGACGAGACGCGACGTAAACTTGCCAAGTACGAAAACTAACTCGGTCGACGATAATCATTGCGGTTTGCATAATAATGAAATGAAGAGCAATACGCGCGGTGCATTGTATAGAATAGAGGGAATAATAATAATAATAAAAAAAAAAAAAGAAAAAAGAAAAAAAGAAATCCGACATTTTTATAAAATTAACGAGTTGGCGATTAATTTGCAACTTAAGGAGAGAGTTACCGTACAAATGAAACTTTTGTAAAGTTGCTTCCCAAAATCAACGTAATCAGCAAAATGTTGCAAAACGCATAAAGCGTCGAATCCAATTTACGAATAAATTACGTCGACCTAATTTCGGCGGCTTTGTACCCGAATGCTTTTCATTTTGAAAAATTACTCGTATTTCGAGTTATTTTCCTCAAATAAAGACCTTGGTAAAGGTCAGAAAATACGCTAGTGCGTTTTCTTTCGTAGTATATCACTCGTGTTTGTGCAAAGGCAAAGCTTAACCCAGACAGTCCTTTTAAAATTCTACCGACGTTTATCTTTTGTGTATAAGATCGAGCTGCGTGTACCGTACAACCAGCGTAGAGCTTACGTACGAGTATACATATAAATATATAGATACATATAGAATCAACGCTACGCAAAATGTTTAACAAATTGTTTATCCTCAAAATTGTTGTTAACAATCTTTTGACGAATGATACCCATGTTGAGACGATAAGTTGCCGGATAATCATGTTGATGTAGCCGAAACTACATACACCTATCGTATATTTATTCGCAAAAATACTCTCAGATAAGTACAAAATGTTTGCGGTTAACATGCTCGATGGTGTTTTTTTTTCAAGCAAGCAATCAAATACGTTGCTAGCTAGGTCTAGGTACCTACCTATGCCCACTTATAGTATGACGGCAACAGCAATCTCTTCAAATATGTATCAAAAGAAATTGAAAAAAAAAACACAAATAAAATTTCCTCAGGAGTAAAAATTTTTTTAAAACAACGCATTCAAGGTCAACGCCTGCAGTATGAATATGTAAATTTCATTTTGAAACTTGTAAAATTACTGAATATAAGATACACCTTGGAACATATTTCGAAGATAAACCATTAAAAGCCCAAAAGTAAGCGATGTAGACTTTTCCTCAATCTACCTACATATCAAATTTCAGACTCCGAGTCAATTCGTAAATCCTTCAATTCATAAATATTTTCAAAACAATTCATTTTTAGCCTGATTTGCTATGTTATATCGTCGATGAAAACCAGGCTATTACGGTTTATTGACAAACAGCGGATGAATGGGGGGGGGGTGGAGGAGGAGGAGGAGGATATTACCAACAAAATCTGTTTTGGGGTCTTAACACAACATTAAGACAATTTTTCGCCATGTTAGATTTTTTATTTTTTATTCAGCCTCCCCAGCGAAACATTAAAATTATTCACTCTGCTCGATACTGACCGAAATCTCTGGAATTCGATCAATCGACTCAATTTGGCGACGGATTAGATATATATGAGTGGGAATGACTTTGGGTAAAAATTCAGTTTTGCTCCATTTTGGGGGGGAGGAGGTGCTGAGGGTTCGAAAACACAAAAATTATTCTTTTTCAAGTCAATCGATAGAAAATGCAAAGTTGTATAACATATTCAAAAATCAACCTCCTAGGTCAAATAGGAGGCGAGATGTGAGGATTTCCCCCCTTTTTGACCTTGAAAAAAATGACTGTTCCTTCCCTATCCCCCCACCAAAATAAGGGCTTCAGAGATTTTCTCATTTTTTGAGTTTATTCCTCGCATAACTCCCCGCCAATTTGAGCTAGGAAGCTGAAATTTAATACGTACATTTAGTAAGGACCATAGCTGTGCTTTTTGGGTGTGTAGACTTTTCAGCCCCATTACATCCACTCATAGCCCGAAATATGTGATTATTTGGTAGATTTTTCTTATTTTTATCTATACCCTGTACAAGGTATAAATTGAAAACGCGCCCAAAAAAGCTACATTTGTAGGGCCTGAAAAGTGGAAACCCCACAAAAAGCATATCCCGGCCTCCACTAAGTCTACATACCAAATTTCAACTTCTTAGCTTAATTTGGAGGAGAGATGAAGCACTATTTCAAGGTTAAAAAGGGGAAAACCCTCCATATCTCCCGTCCTAATTGACCCAGGAGGCTGATTTTTGGGTATGTAACATAACTTTGGATGCCTCTATACATTGGCTCAAAAAGGAACAATTTTCGGGGTTCTGGCCCCTTAGGATCCCCTTTCCCAAATTTAGGTATGACTGAATTTTGACCCAAAGTCGTCCCCATTCGTATATATCTAGTCTGCTACTGAACTGAGCCTATTGGTCGAATTAGAGCGATTTTGGTCAGTATCGAGCAGAGTAAATGATATTAGTCTTCGGAGAATAATAAAATTAAAATAAATATCTGACGTGGCCAAAAACGGTTGCAATGGTCTGCTAGGATCCCAAAACAGATTTTCAGAGTATCAAAATATTTTTTTTACCAAAATGCTTGACTTTTCATGACCTTATAGCGTGACTTTTTCGACATATTCAGCCCCCTCCCCCCTCCCACTTCAAAAATGATTTTTTTTTTACCAAAAACTTGTTTTTAAAAAATATCACTTTTTGAAGAAAAAATTACAAGTAAGTCTTAAATTTAAATTTTTTCGATTAACTTCGAACAAAAGTAATTTAAAAAAAAAATTGAACACAATTTTATGGGAGTTTTTTTTCCAATTTTCGAAAACTGCATGATTTTAGGGTGAATCTTGGTCAAAATGACTGACTTTGCAAGCACCTGTATGACCTCTTTTGAAAACACCTATTTTTGTAGTACCTGCATCACTTTGCACGACCGTTAGACACTTTGATTAAGTTGACACCCCCCCCCCTCCATCCACCGTAGGTCGATACACCGTACAGCCTGGTTTTAAATTTTTCATTAGCAATGTGACATAGAAAATCGGGCTAAAAAATGACCAAAAGACTAGATCATAGGGGCTGGGAGGCTCATGCGTAAGTATATAGAAAAATTTTCCAGTAACATGAGAAAAATTGAGAACTGTTGAAAACTGAGCAAAATGCATCGGTCAACGACAAAATTCGGCCTTTTCCGTGTCTTAGGACTTGTAATTCGTATTATTGTGAATTAATATTTCACGGTGAATTCCGAGAAAATTGTGACAGCTTCTCATCACGATATGATTTCATTAAAAAAAAACAAACGAATATTTAATCGACCCTTTCAAATAAAAATTAAATAAAATATCAAATTTTTTTTACTTTTTCGAAATTTTATGAAAAAATTCAGATTTTATGTGAGTTTAATGCGTAAAACAACTATTTATCGAAGATTTCCGAATGAAAATAAGTGATCTTGAAAGCATTTTTCACACTGAATTGAATTTGAATCTGCAATCAAATCTCCGTATCACGTTGGGACCTTTTTATTGAAAAAATTGCAAAGCCTGAAAAACCCTGCTGTACTAAAACTTGAGAAATCAGCCCTCTTTTATGTAATTTATGTGGCTAAAATTTTTCACGCAGGAATTTCAACTGATAATATGACACATTATTATGCTAAACTTGGCCCCTGTAATGTAGATTTCCTCCCCTACCATAAGTCGTCAAAAAGTTAGTAAAGTTTACTTATAAATAATATCAGCTTCAAAAAAAAACGAACACTTACATGACAATTTTTTTCTTTTCCAAGAATTTCTACAGATTTGTATCCAGACAATTTTTATCTTACACGAACAACTGTGTGCTGCGATTAAATAAATTAAATCGAACGCATTTTTCTCAAATGACATTTTTGGAAATGACTTTTAGCTTTTAAAAAATTCCAGAGATAGCTTCTTATTCGAATTCAATCATTCCTAGACATCAAATGAAACCTTTTATAATTCAAAGAAACGCATCACAATAACTGAAAAAAAAAACAAAATTCTCTTCGAGACAACTATTCTATTATACCTTTAGTGTAAAATTCAATATTCCAACGATAGAATACGAACAAAATATAAACAAGGTGCGTTTTAAAACTTATAAATTTTGCTGAATGTGTTCCTAAAAGCTATGCGTAGGCATCTTGTAATAAGGCGACCTTAGGGTATGTCTATTTCTAAACATACGAAAGATTTGCTATTCTCTTAGATTCCATAATTCAATTTAATGACTGGCTGGAAAAAAATGTCGACTCCTCCTCTCCCACCCACCCACCATTCATCTTATCAAAACTGATTCGATAAGTTACTAAAAAAAAAAAAAAAAAAAAAACCGAAAAAAATTTTTAAAAAAATTCAACCCAAAAAAAAAAAAAAAAAAAAAACACGTACAAAATTTTATGAATAATTCAACGCAAAAAAAAATACGTCGACAAATAAATAAATAAAAGCTAACTTGTGCGAGTGGAAATTTCAGTTTAATGTTTTCTTGACATTTCTTGCCAATTGTCTAAGTTCTATAGCCGAAAATACCAGTAGACTTATAAAAAGAAAGTCATCTCGTACAGCTTCTTTGTTGTCGAAAAAAAATATAAGTAAAGTTTAATATAATCTGATGGGAAATTCGAAGCGGATTATTCTATAATATTCCGTAGAATGAGATTCCTCTTCACAACAGCCCATCTATTCAATTATCTGCACGCCTCAAGAGATTGAGATGACATGCGAAAAACTTACTCAGTCCAATCACGATCTCATTCAATCACTCGTTTAGTTTGCCATTAAAAAAAAAAAAAAAACAAAAAAAAAAAAAAAAAAAAAACGTATT
>FIZR01027495.1:0-37929 GCA_900060175.1 Ferrisia virgata | reverse complement strand
ACACAAATTCTTGTTCAGAAAAAGTAACATTACAAAATAATGTAATTTCATCACTGTACCCTCAAAAATGAATCATCAGCTTGCTTGGATAAAGCGAAAAGGAAAAACAAAATATTTATTTTTAAAAACCACTTCATTTATTACAATTTTTTTTTAATGAACTACAACAGTATTTTTTAATGGATTATATCAGGCTTGATCTGATGTAATTACCAAACAATTAATCACAAAAAATCTTCCATCAGCACCAAAAAAAAAAATGAATAAAAAAGCACGGCGTCGAAGGAGGATTTTGTTGAAATTTTAAAAATCTGAATTACCTAAAATAGTTGAAAAAATGTGAAAATTTTGGCAATGAACCATTATTGAAAATCTGATCCAGAAATTCAAGGTTCAAGTGTTCATGTAAGAGCAGTTTTAGATAGAACGTTCCTCGTAACTAAATGTTACGACCCTACCCGTGCCACGAAGTAGAGACCCACAATGAATCTTTAGAAATTCAACTTTTTAGTTACATTGCAACCCCTCACAGCCCTCCCCCCCAATTATTTTTTTGTTTTGGCACGAATATCTTTTTTGTAAACTGAATCTGAATCAAGGGTGGAGGGAGGAGGTTGAAATTTGGTAGGTGAATTTAGTAGGGGCAGTGGGGAGAGTTGGGGGAGGTTGTGTCGACCATCTCGATATTTCGCGAAAATCAGGCTGGAACAACAACTCATTGCGTTGCTTGTTCTTTTCTTTAATAATAATAAAAAAAAAAAAAAAAACACGTAATTTGTGAAACGAAAAGAAAACATACGAAATGAACTTGTTGATGTGCCCACAAGCTAAAGCAACGTAGAAATAAATAACCTATGACCTAGTGCTGAGAGGGAAAATCGACGAAAAAATTTACATTTATCTCTGCGGCTACGAGCAGTTTACTCAACACTGGTAACCTTGAAATTGCAGGAGTACCTGTAGCGTAGAACTTTTTTACATCGAAATGGAGCAATTTGGATAATTTGGACGTTAATGAAACGATACTTTCGGACATGCAGCACTCGTTTATCAGATAAATAGTACATAAGATAAGAAATGCACTTGCATTAGTCGCATATTCGCTTTCGTAAGCATTATCAATCGCGCGACTCATCGTATTGTAAACGACACCTCTGCATAATTAGGGATCTTTTTCGGACACCTGAGGAGAGCTGACGGTATAATTGAAGACCGATGGCATACGGGATAGTAGGTTTATGGATACGATGTACCAAAACGACGAGACACGACGTGACGTATTCGCGAATACGTGAATTTAAATTTACCAGCGTGAGTGGTTTTAAGTTGAACAACGTATTCGATGTGCGTATTAATTACTTAGGTGTACGAATTTATTAGTACAAGTGCGATGCTCACCGATGACCTATTTTTTTTCTTTTTTTTATTTTTATTTCGTTTTACGACAATCTCAGTTTCTTGGTCGACTGAAAATTTTTATGGTTTTTCGCTGATTTATGGCCGCGCACTATAGCGTAATGTAAATGCACATTACATGTCAGATTGATTCGTCATAGTCACTACGAATCAATTAAAAACGTTAGCAATAGTATCGAAAATTCGTCGTAGTAGAGATTACCTCTCTTGTATCGAATTTCAAAATGATCCTGTGCGAACGTTTCCTTTTGTTCGTATCGCCAAATTGCATTCACAGCAATGATCACGAAGCGGAGACCATTTTGTAATGTGGAATGACTTCTTGGAAAATATCGAAGGCCGAAATTGAAATAGGCTACTCGCTACTAAATAAAGGAAAATTTGGAACAAGAAAATTGTGAAAATTATTCGCGTTTTTAGCCTGAGAAAAATATGAATGAGTTTGTTTATTAATACCCGATGATCCATCTTTTTTTTTCTAAAAAAAATATATTGGAAAAATCGACGTAATCTGAAGTTAGTTTAAACCGGTTTAAAAACCGGTTAATTTTAATGTAGTAATCCTTCGATTTCCAGACGCTCGCTACAGTAATCAAGTGCTTCTGAGTCAGTATATCAGCGAAACAAATTAATAAAATATTAAAATTCAAGATCACGCGAAATTTCGGCGCGAAAACGAAAAACTGCTGCAAGTACAGATACGTAGTCTGCTAATCTTTCTTATTGCATGGTACGGTGCTGATTGTATATGTACATTGTAAGCACATACCATATGTATACGTGTACTTGGAAGCCTTACATAATTATATACGTAGGTAGTATCGGTATAGTCGAGTATATACATATAAGCAGTAATTCGCCAAAGAAAAAGACCAGCGGCGAGCGTGGTAAGAGAGAGAGAGAGAGAGAGTGAGATATGGAAAAAAAGAGGGAAAGAAAGCGAGACCGAAAATCAAACTCGATAATTACCAAATTTAAAAATGGTACAGTTAGCGGACTTCTTTGCGAAACGGTATTAAAAGGAATTTCCGCTTTTGGAATGTTTTTTCCTCGATATTATGATAATCCAACGTGTAACTCGTGTCTGTTTTAACGTAAATGTATCATCCCATCATGCCACCGTATCCTTTCTCTTCTCGCAAATTCAACATCTGATTCATTTCCTGCCTCGGTAAATAAATTAGCTATTCTGTCACATGCTTTAGGTACGTCTATGTACGAGATTTATCAACTGACGCTTGCCTCCGAGTCGTCAGTTGATAAAGTTTTAATTACCTCTATTAGAGGAGTACATTACGTCGGTATGTGAGGTACACGTATACGTACCTCTCTACCTACTCGAGTATTGTCAGAGTGATAACACATTATCATCTAGGGTACGTATATCGAGTACGAAAATAATTTAAAAATTAAATACTTTCAATTTGGTATTCCTTCGGTCTACTGCTCCCTAAATTATTACAGGGTTCGTATAATATTGATACATGTAGTATACTAACAACGACAATAGATACGATGATCGTTTTTTATAACGTATTTTTCAATATGTTTCCCTTTCCTTGCCAGGCATCGACATGTAAGGGCATAATTTTCAGAGCTATACGTTATTTGTTTTTGATATGGGAAAATATGTACATACCATTACTAAGTTTACTTCATAAGCGAGTTCGAATCTTAAGTTGTTAGATGGATATAAATAACGAAAAGGGAATGCGGCAATAAATGTTGAAAAAACAAGCCCAAAATTAATAAAAATATTCGAAACTGTAAACATAATTTATCTGGAAACTCGTATGTGATGAGATTTTATTACTTTTTCATCGGTGTGTTTTATTTTCCAAACTTTCAAACCAGCGATAACGTGACGAGTACCAGTATTTTTCAGAAATATCGTAAAGTTTGAAAATCTACGACAAATATTTTTTTTACATTGGTTTGACTTTTTTTTTTTTTTTTTTTTTTTTTTTTTAAATTCAAAAAAAAAAAAAAAAAAAATTTTTTTTTTTAATTGGTTTTGTTTTTTTTTTTTTTTTTTTTTTTTTTTTCTAAATCTCAAAATATAGTACAAAAAAATCGTGAAAAGTGAAAAAAAAAAACAAAGTTAACACACATACTAATCGAAGTATCTATTTAAAGAAGAAATCACGCGTGTTTTCAAACTTACCGGTAAACGACTGATAATGACGAACCAACAATTAACTTCTGACACAATTATAACTGAAATTAAAGCGAAACCGGTTTATTTGTAACAGAAAATGTTTCCATTTCAAGCAGCACCATTGAGAGCGTTTACGTTCAGAAGAAACACACAATTACGAGACTAGACCGACTGTGTAACGGCGCGATTTTAAAACTTGACGACTCCATTTATTTAAATGACTTTGAAAGTATGTATCTGTTACGCACACTCATTCAACAAGGAATCGTGCGGAAAGGTTGTCAGAACTATACTAACCGCTCGTCGTAGTAAGCAGCCAAATGTTTTGGGGCGTCACTGTGCCGTTGTTGTTGCCTAAACAGACCCGTGCAGGTGGTACAAGTATTCTGTTTACTTGTTATTAGCAAGTATTAAATCATTATCCGGTATATCCGGTATCCGGTAGTCTTTCAGTCTTCGATTTTGACCACAGCAACATCGGTACCCTTCTACCAATAGGCTGTATTCTGCAGCGGAAATCGTTCCACCTTACTATTATGAAGCAGGTTGATGGTTGATGAGATTTTTTTTCATAATCCACTAGCCTATTAATTCTTTTCTTTTTTTTTTGCGTGCGAATGTTTATAAATCGTAATTTACGACTTGATCCTTCTCTATTTCGAAATTATCGAAAAAAGATTAGGTACCTAAAAATATAAGATATATTATTCGTCGGTGATGTAATTACACTGTGTATTATGTATTTGTAACCGAGAAAACATTTTCGATCTTCTTATATCCTATTCATTTCGTATTTATTTGCTAGAATTGAAATCTTCTCAAGTATTTTGCAATTTATTGCCCAAAATTATCCGAATAGGCTACTGTGAAGAACATGAGAGATTTATTCCTGTATGGGCGAAGGGAGGAGATGAAGATAATTAAAAAGTAAATTGTGATCGAGTTCCGCCGAATAGATAATACAGATAAAAGAAGATATTCCAGCGGTGGAATGAAAAGAGGCAGATATTTCTTCCAGAATTCTATTCGATTCAGTTGCAACTTTTCGGGGTTCTCTTTCATTGTTTTTATGCTGAAGATAGGAAAAAATTACCATAAAAACATTGTTCATTTTTCACAAAATAGGAACTAATAAAAAAATATCCCATTCAACCGAATAACTAAAAATATGAAGTGATTTGTAAAATGTTTTGTAGTCAGTTTAAAAGAAATCTTACATTTTATTAGTTGTCTTTCGGTTTTTAAGGCTGTGTGCGTGTTCCAATGTGCATAATTATGATAGATTCACAGTTCCCCTACTTTTAAAAATTAATTTATCATGTAGGTAGAGGTAGGTACTAAGTAGAACCATTTTTTAAGGCACCAAGTTTGAATTCGTCAAGCTTTTAAATTATTTTTTTGGAAGGAAAATTAAAATATAATCGGTTTTGGCTTCATACCTCTTGAAAAATGCGTCGCAAGAACCAGGAACTGCAGTGCTGTAAATAAAAACAACAATGAAGGATTAGAGTTTCGAGAGAACATCAAATTTCAATTTTCCAAGAACAGAACAAAAAACAGGAGCGTAAATTTCAAGTGCCCCAGAAGCAAAAAGAACAGGGATATTCACTGTTGTTTTTAGTTCTTTGTTTTTATTTGATTTTAATTACAGTATTTGAAATTTTTACGAATGGAAGCACCGGTGAATTTTGGTTCTTGTTCTTGCTTTTGTCCTTACGAATCAAAATTTTTGTTTTTGTCAGTTTTGTTTTCATTTAGGATTTGTAAACTTTGCTCTAATTTTGTCCATGTCCTTCACAGTTCTTGAAATATTGTTATCGTTTTTTATTCTTGTTCTTCATTTGGTTTTACTTGGTTCTCTGTTTGTTGGTTTTTGCTCTTCGACTCAACCAATTCATTAAAACGAGAGTAAGACGTCAAAAGTCTGTAATAATCGCTAAAATGCGCTTGAATTACAACAAATCGAGGAATTATCTGCTGAAATTCAAAAAAAAGAAAAAAGAACAGAAAACAGTTGTTCCCGTTCTTATTCTTGATCCTTAAAATAAATTTTTAAAGTTTTTTCTTATTCTTCGAAAATGGCAAAATTGCTTTCACTGTTCTCGTTATTGTTCCATTCTTCTCTGACTCAACTTTGTTATTTTTTTTTTATTTTCGTTCTTTAAAATTGCATGTTCCTTACGTTTTTAGTTCTCGGTTCTTCGCTGTTTTTGCAAATCAGGCAAATAATTGAAGAACCAGAAATTAGCGAAGAATGAACAAAAACTAAATTAGCGACATTTAGAAAATTAAGAGGAAAAAGAACGAATACGAAAAATTAAAAGAACAACAACTATAATTGACGTATAACAGAAACATTCGCGTGTCTTTACAAGTTACAACAAAGCCAAGAAGTCACTAAATTGATCCATGTCTTTTGAGGATTTATATAAATTAAAATTTAGAACTTGACGTAACTACACAATTTTGTCGAGAAAGAAGTGACAAAAAAAGGAGTGAACCAAGCATACTTTGTGGTTGACTCGGTAAACTAAACTCATCTCTTCGCTTTCTTAACACATCAGTCCAATACTACTGGTTTCATATTTTCATTATGTCCAATTTTATTACTTATTTAACTCGAGTTACTCAAATTTTTGCTGATTGAAAAAAGTAATTTTGAAAAATGTCAAGTGTTAATAAGGTTGCATATTTTACGCCGTTTAAAACGTCAATTGCTATATCCAGGTTTGGTTTATACATCTTAGGTGAAGCTAATGATGTCATGTGTTTCGGTTTTGAACTCATATCGATCCATTGCGGTAACCAATGAGTAACGTGCTTTCTGTCCATACCTTGTAATTGCTTATCACAATCCCTTAGTATTTATCGCATACCAAATTTTTTTTTCAATTAAAAAGTACGTTAATTGAGCGCGTTTTCTATATGTGTTTTTTCAACACTCACGAATGCTTTAGCTTTTTATGTGTTTTTTTAAAAATTAAACGAAAGTTACCATTTATAACATATCGACTATTTTATTCATATCTGGTATGTATATTAACTTGAAAAATTACATTTAATCGCAATTGCACTCTTATGGTGTGAGGTAATTGTACTCGTATCGATTTATTGATGGTAAGAGTCCCACGTGTGTTTTAATGCTATTATTAGATATACGCATAATGTACTCGTTTGTGTTATGGCAATGCGGTGTGCTGGAGTGGTACTTTATCGCCTCGTATTCTAACTTAATTAATTCTACATTCAGTTTATAGTTATCTTTTCCTGTCGGTGTTTTCTCCTCTAGAACATTATTGATTAGCCATGAAGTATATCCTGGTAACCGGTGGTGTGATTAGTGGAGTTGGAAAAGGTATTATAGCCAGCTCATTTGGAACAATATTGAAATCGTGCGGATTGTGTGTAACTGTAATAAAAATCGATCCTTACATCAATATCGACGCTGGAACATTTTCTCCTTACGAACATGGTAAGAAATCCAAATTAGGAAACTTACTCGCTTGAAAGTACATTTAAGTACCTACAAATATTTTTACAATAAGTATCCATCTGGATATCATTAGTATTAATAATACTACCTATTACTATGTTATCTTACAGGCGAAGTATACGTGTTGGAAGATGGCAGTGAAGTAGATTTAGATCTGGGTAACTACGAGAGATTTTTAGACGCCACTTTGTATAATGAAAATAACATTACTACCGGTAAAATTTATCAAAAAGTCATCAACAAAGAAAGAAAAGGAGAATACTTGGGTAAAACTGTTCAGGGTAAGAGCTTTTGAGTGTAACTTTTTTCATCTTATGTTAATTACTGCATGTGGAACAATACTTTTGAAATTATTATGTCTTCTGGATCAACAGTTGTTCCGCATATTACCGATGCTATCCAAGAATGGGTGGAAAATGTCACGATGAAACCGGTATATAGCGATGGAAAAAAACCCGAGGTAATGAGTAACTATTATTGTATTTTATTCTTCTTCTGCAATATTGTTGTACTTATTCTTCATTTTTATTACAGGTTTGTATCATCGAATTGGGTGGCACTATCGGTGATATAGAAGGTATGCCGTTTGTCGAAGCTTTCAGACAATTTCAATTTAAAGTAGGACGAGAAAATTTTTGTCTTGTTCACGTTTCTTTAGTTCCCCAGGTAAATACATACCTCATTGCGCTTTACTGTTAATTTTTCAATTTTATACATTTCATATTCGTTGAATTTTACAGCCCAACTCGACTGGTGAACATAAAACTAAACCTACTCAAAGTAGTGTGAGAGAGCTAAGAAGCTTAGGATTATCACCTGACATAATAGTTAGTCGGAGTGAAACTCCGATCGAAAGAAGTACGCAAGAAAAAATTTCCAATTTCTGTCATGTTAGACCCGAAGAAGTATGTTATAGGTATTACGATTTATCTATGTGGTCGCCTTATTATTTTGTTTTTCTTTCAGGTGATTTGCGTACACGATTTAAGTTCCATTTATAAAGTACCAGTTTTAATGGAAAGTCAAGGCATCGTTGAGTTATTCAGCTTGAAGCTTAATTTAGATATAATGAAGTGCCCAAAAACTCCAACTTTCATGCAACAGTGGAAAGAATTAGCGATCAAGTAAGTTTTCATTACTTGTTCATTAATAAAACTTGTTTCCATCCTACTTTTATAAAAACTATAACGTGCAGTAATTAAAATGGTGCAATTTGATTATAAAATTTACTTCGATAAAAATCGAAATTTTATTAAAATATAAATGTAACTACTATTACCTTATTAGTGAAAACATCGTTTCCATATTCCAACGTTATTATTTAATAAGTGCGCAATTGTTACTTAGGAGTCATGGTGTAAGTTAATTTTATTTTTGAAATTAATGATATTTCGTTATGATTTAGAGTGGAAAGATTACGAGATGAGGTGAGTATCGCATTAGTTGGCAAATACACGAAGCTTCAAGATTCCTATGCTTCGGTATCGAGGTCTTTGCAACATGCTTCCGTATACGCCGGCTACAAATTGAAATTAATTGTAAGTATATTTTGAATAAATTAACAAAAGCTATATTTATGGAAAATAAATTTTGAATCTTTCTACCTTCTGGTAGCTATTTTTTTAGTAAGGTTTTCTATGTCATATTGTCAATGAAAACCAGGCTATTACAGTCTATCGACCTATGGCAGATGAGGGAAGGAACATCAATAAAATACGTTTTGGGGTCCTGGGAGATCGTTACAATCATTTTTGGCCATGTCAGATGTTTATTTTTTTTCCAAAGACTAAAATCATTCACTCTGCTTGATACAGACCAAAATCACTCCAATTCAATCAATCGGCTGTTTAGCGTTGGATTAGATATACATATATGTTTGGGGACGACCTTGAGTCGCAATTCAGTCATGTCCAAATTTGGGAGAGGAAGTGCTGACGACCCGATAACGTAAAAATTGTTTCTTTTTGAGACACTCGATAGAAAATCCAAAGCTACACGACGTATCCAAAAATTAGCCTCGTAGGTCAATCAGAAGAGGAGATATGGGAGGTTTTCCTCCTATTTGACCTTGAAAAAAGGCTGCCCCTTATCTCGCTACCAAATTGAACTGGGAAGTTTAAATTTGGTATATACTGAGTGGGACTCTAAATGTGCCTTTCTAGGGTCTCGACTTTCCAGCCTCATTTACCTCCTCACAGCCCTGAAAATGTGGTTTTTTGGTCAGATTTTCTTATTCTTTAAGTATCGTCAAAATTGAGCTACAAAGTTGAAATTTGATAATCAGATTTAGTAGGGTTTCTAGAAGCGCTTTTTGGGGGTCTCAACTTTTTAGCCCCATTGAACCCTCGCTACTCTCAGTACTGATTATAAATCACACAAAAATCACGCTGAAAAAGCATCGTCGGTAAAAAGAAAACTTGTCAGTTCGAATTTAAATGCCCAATAAACTAACGTAATGGTTGTGATCTCGTTATTAGCATTAAATTTTCTATGTTTTACTTGCGTACGTTGTACTTAAATTCTCACGTTATTAGTTCGTAATTTAGTTTATCTGTATTTATTGATTCTCAATAGTACATCGAAGCAGAACATTTGAGTGAGGCTGAAAAAGAAGAAAATCCAATGCAATACTACGAAGCTTGGAAAAAATTGTGCAGTAGCAAGTGAGTCAAAACCAGATATTACGTATAATTTATTAAAACAATGACTATAAATTTAATTATTTTTGCAGCGGTGTTATTGTTCCGGGAGGTTTCGGTAAGCGAGGTATGGAAGGTAAGATAGCCGCTTGTGGTTGGTGTAGAAAACATAGAATACCGTTTCTTGGAATCTGTTTGGGTTTGCAAGCAGCGGTTGTCGAATTTACCAGGTACTAACCGATCGATCATCGTGATAACGATATTTAAATTAAAAAATGAACCTAATTGTGTATTTTTCAACCTTTTCAATGAAGAAATGTTTTACAAATGAAAGAAATAGCAGACAGCGCAGAATTTAAAAACGATGAAATTCAAACTAATGAAAAATTACAACAGCTGGGGAATGAAAATACTAAAGCTCCGGTTGATCCTAAATCATCAAATAATAGCGATAGAGATTACATTATTATCGATATGCCCGAACATAATACTGGTCAAATGGGTGGAACTATGCGTCTAGGAAAAAAGAAAACTTTCTTCGTAAAAGAACATATGGATCAATCGATTTTGTGTAAGTTCGCGTTTAATAGTTTTGAAATTCTGCTGAAGTTTGATTAAATTTTCCCTTCGCCATATTGCAATGTGTACCTTTTTTTTTTAGATGTATTATATAACCGTAAAGAGGTGATCGAGGAAAGACATCGTCATCGGTATGAAGTAAATAAAAAGTACGTTCAGAAGTTGGAAGAAAAAGGGCTCCTTTTTGTTGGTGAGTTAACGGCTATTTTGATTAACTTTTTTTCATGGATTACTGTAATTATATTAATCATTCGTTATGTTTTCAGGCAAAGACGAAAATGAAGAACGAATGGAAATGTTGGAATTGAAAGATCATCCTTACTATGTAGCCACTCAGTTTCATCCTGAATATACTAGTCGTCCATTGAGACCTTCGCCGCCCTTCCTCGGTCTTATTCTAGCATCCTGTAATAAATTAGATTCTTATATATCCAAAGGTAGATTAAGTCCAAGGCAATTATCGTCATCTGAAGAAGATGTGCAATCGTAAATCATATGCCTGTTCGCTGTGCCCCAGCGAATTACATATCTTGATATAATTTTCTACATAATTCCAGTGTGATATTATTCCAGCTATTGCAGGTAATAATTTGTAACCGTTTTATTTTTCCATAAACGATAGAAAATACATTTTTTTTTTTTTTTTACAAATTTTTGAAATCATTACAAATTAGCAAATATTCTTAGCTTGTGAAGAACGGATGAGAATAGAGAGATTTTTCAAAATATGATTTCGTAAAAGCCTCGAAGGTCTGAAGACCTTTTCGCTCTTATTATTTGAAGGCATTGACAGATAAACAATGCCAAATTAATGAACTGAAAATCTCCATGTATCTTGATTACTTAGTACTTAGACTTATCTACATGTTGATAACAATGAAGAGAATGTTTTTACACTTGGTAGGCACTAGTAGGTACTTCTTAATGGAAAAATGACTGGTACTGTTGTACTAGTGCATCGTGCACCAATTTGGAATGTATTCTGATTTTTAATCTGGCATGCGAATATACATTTATGTCGATTTTTGGAAGAAAGTATGAGCATTGTTGGTATTTTTACGATGATTAAAGTACGAAGCTTCAACATTCCTGGAGCCCTGCCCCGTGTTCTTACAGTGCATTGATTTTATATAACTGCGAACACTGCATCTGTTTGTAAAATATTTTGGAACTTTAAAATTATGAAAAACAAAAATCATTTCGTTGAAAATTCATTGAATTGTTGTTCTTGTTGCTCACACTATTACTGATTCTGATTTACATTTTAGTTCTGTAGATTTTTTAACCAATCGTCTTTTTTTCAATATCGATTATCGTTAGTGAGAATTTTCTCGTATAAATTCGGTATTTTAATACTTCATACTTGATGGTATGCCTGAAAAAAAAATTTGAATTTCAAATTATGTTATGGAGAACCTCCTTGATTGATTGACAATCGGTTTCATCATTGTCGACTTCTACACGCGAATGTGGTGACCCAGCTGTTGCGCCTAAATTGAAAATTTTGCGTACCTCGTATCCGTTTAGTAATTAGGTTTCTATTCGAAGAAAAATACGCGTGTTGTTTTCAACTTTAAAATCTTGAGATAGTAGTGAAATCATTTAGTTTTTTAAACTTCAACCGAACACTTGTGAACTTTCATTCGCAACAAGATGAAAAATTTCATCGTTATAGTATTTATCTCGCTAATTTCTCAAGTAAGTGAATTTTTTTCAATTTAATGAAATTGATCGAATCCCGCATGTCTTGATTGTTAATTTAAATTGAAATAAGCTTACACAACTTACGTACTTTTAATTTTTGAATTTTCTTCAACTTCTTTATTGCCATTATATAGATCATTTTGGCAGCACCTAACCAGATTTCTGATGAAGAAGATGATCCATCATCAGTTGATAAAAAAGAAAATTCTTTAGACAATATGAGAGAAGAAAACTTGAAAAATCAACCTGAAATTAAAGCATCTGATCAGAACTCGGATCAAGAACATGTTGCAGGTGTTGGTGATTCTATGTCAATGATTGAAAATGAGAATCTGTTTGATTATGTGAAAGAGGGACGGTCAGAAAATAAACCTCAAACTATAAGTCTAGAAATGTTACCGAAAACTGAAGTAAATTTAACAGAATTTGAAAATTCTAACAACGAGTCTCTTTCGCCTTCTAATGGATCTTTGAATGGCAATAAAACTAGTATTGGGAAAATTTTGGGCGTACTTCAAACCCTGTTTACATTGTTACCTACGTGGATTGTTGAAATCGTATATGATGTAATATCATTCTTTGATGAATTTTTAGCCGATGTTTCGATGGCTTATAGAGAATATGGTTATATTATTTCAAATATTATTGATAAATTAGACGAGTTATTGTAATTTACTCAACGAACTGACGTCTTAGTATTTTAATTAATGTGTTGCCAATAAATTGATATACCTTGCAGAATAGATTTTTTTCATTTCCCCTAATAATTAAGTTCAGTTGATAGCAAAATATTCTTCAGACATCAGATTATATTTTTCTCTTGAATACGTTGGACATGGTGCAGTCTTATTTTTCTATTTGAACACACTAAGCGCGAATGGCGATTTATAGAAGCATCATTTTCTTTGTAACAATGATCAGGTGTTTAAAGGCATCTGATCAGGTGTGCAGCAGTAATTTAGACGCGGTAAATAACGGATGTATGACAACTACGTCATATCGTTAATACTTGGAACTTGAAGCAATGGTTTTCTAACGACGAATGATAGATATTTCAACGTGTCAGTTTTTTCCAAATGACATCGCGTTACACTAACCAACTGCATGATATCTGGTCGAAAATCGTTTGCATTTTTTCTACCATATACCGCTTAAATAGAAAGAATCGAGAGAAAAATTTTCATTCTAAAGTGAAGGTTTTACACCAAAGCAACATGAAGACGTTTTGGTTCATATTATTTGTTGCGTTTACCTTGATTAATGTAAGCCAATTGCCTATTTCATATATTGCAGATAGTTTTTGTAAATTAAATATATTAAATTTGACATTCATTTGTAATACAGGAAAGTGTTTCACCTCCTACCAAAGGTAAAGCATCTTCACAAACGCAAGGTTCTAATAATGATGAGCAATTAAAAAATGATGGAAATGGGGATTCAAGCGCAACAGAATTGGAAAAAGGTGCTCAAGATGAAAGGAATAACAAGCAAAAAATGAAAAATGAAGGCACATCGGATAACCAAAAAGAAGCAAGTAATAATGATGAAAATCTTGATAAAAAAGAGTATAAAAATAAGAAAGGAAATGGCAAAAAACAAAATAAAGCGGGACTTGAAAAACTTGATTCATCAAAACCATCCGGGTCAGATCAAACAGCGCAAAATATACCTGAAAAATCCCCTGAAGAAGAATCAAAAAAAACTTCAAATAGTTCTCCAGCAGAGAAGAAATCCAAAAAAGGTACAGCATCCCCAGCAAATTCAAAATCAGAAAATTTACAGCAAGCTAGCTCCCCTAGTGAACAAAACCCTAAAGAAACGTCACAAAACGAAGAACCTAAACAGAAAGAAACTACAAATTCGCAATCAAATGAAACAGCTGCACCAGGAGAAGAAAAGAATGGGTCTAAAGAAAAAACTAAATCTCCTGATTCCACACAAAACAAGAAAAAAAAGGGAAAAGAAAATGCACTTCCAGATTCGCAACAAGGTTCTTCCGCTAATGATAAGGAAATTGAATACAAGACAAAAAAAGATGATGCAAAAGTTGGTATTGAAGCACAACCTGAAAAAAAAAGAAAATCCTCTAAGGAGAAGTCCGACTCCCCTGAAACTCCTGAGAAAATTGACCAAACTAAAGCAGAGGATGATGAACCAAAACAAAACAAGACAGCAAAACCAGGTTCAGTAGAGAATGATGATAAAGGCAATGAAGCTAAAAAAAACAAAAGCAAGGCCAAAAAGAAAGCAAATCTGGATGAAATCTCTGAGAAACCAGATTCAAAAATTTCTGAAGCTGAACCTCAAGCAGAGAATGCTCAGAGTAGTAAACCACAAGATACAGATGATCAAAATGAAAAAAAGGAAACATCTACAAAAAAATCGAAATCTGGTGAAGCAGTAGAGAAATTGGATCCGGAAGCTGCTGAAACCGAACAAAAAGACGAAAATGTGGATGCTGATCATGGTACTAACCCTAGCAAAAAAAAGAAAGCCTCCAAGAAGAAATCAAACTCTCCTGAAACTCCTGAGAAAATTGATGAAACTGAAGCAGAGGATGATAAACCAAAACAAGACAAAGCAGCAAAACCAGATTCAGTAGGGGATGGTGATGAAGGTGAAGAAGATAAAAAAAGGAGCAAGACCAAAAAGAAAGCAACTCCTGCTGAAACCTCTGAGAAATCTGATCCAAAAACTCCTGAACCTGAACCACAAGAAACTGATGAACCAAACAAAAAAAAGAAAAAATCTGCTAAAAAGTCAAAACTGGATGAAACTCCAGTGAAGTTGGATTCAGAAAATCCCGAAGATAAACCAAAAGATGAAAACGTAGGAGTTGATGACGATACCAATCCAAGCAAAAAAAAGAAAGCCTCCAAGAAGAAATCAAACTCACCTGAAACTCCCGAGAAAATTGATGAAACTGAAGCAGAGGATGATAAACCAAAACAAGAAAAAGCAGCAAAACCAGAATCAGTAGGGGATGGTGATGAAGGTGATGAAGATAAAAAAAGAAACAAGACCAAAAAGATAGCAACTCCTGCTGAAACCTCCGAGAAACCTGATCCAAAAACTCCTGAACCTGAACCACAAGAAAGTGATGGCCGAAACAAAAAACAGAAAAAATCTGCTAAAAAGTCAAAACCTGATGAAACTCCAGTGAAGTTGGATTCCGAAAATCCTGAAGATGAACCAAAAGATGAAAATGTAGGGGTTGATGACGATACCAATCCAAGCAAAAAAAAGAAAGCCTCTAAGAAGAAATCAAACTCACCAGAGGTAGGTGATGAACCAGATTTAAATGAAAATGACAATAAATCTGACGTGGATTCCCAAAAGAAAAGCAAGAAAAAATCAAAATTAAGTAAAGAATCGGAAGTATTGGATGAAGTGACATCTGACGCTAAATCCAAAGAAAATAAAGATGAGAGTAATGGTGCTGGCAAAAGAAGGAAAACAAAAAAGAAGTCAAATTTAAATAAAGCCTCAAAAGTATCTAAGCGGAAATCTGAAGCTGAAGATAAAAGTTCTCCAGCAGAAGATATTGATGAAGAAAGCGATGAGGAAAATGAAGGTAAAAATGAATCATCCAAGAGAAAGTCCAAACAAAAGGATAAAAATGAACTTGAAGAAGAAAGTGACGATGATGATGATGACGAAGATGATGATGGATCTATGTCTGCTGCATCGTCCAAGAAAAAGTCCAAAGCAAAAGGTAAACATGATTTTGAAGAAGAAAGTAGTGATGATGATGATGATGACGACGACGACGACGAAGACGACGATGAAGACGACGACGACGACGACGACGACGACGACGATGAAGAAAATGATTCATCACAGACAATTTCTTCAAAGAAGAAACCTAATGCTAAACTGAGAAATCCAAAGAAGGGAAATAATGATCAGTTCAACGCTACTCCATCATCAACGAAAACTTCTAAAGCCAAGGGTAAGAAAAAGCTTGTGGGAGATCACCGTCAACCAACGGCGGTTTCCTCAAAGAAGAAGCCCAATGTTAGCTCAGGAAAGAGAAAAACTGCAAAATATAGTGAAGATGAAAATAATAATTTCAAGAAAGCAAGCTTAAGAAAGTATAAAAAACAACATAAAAAAAATGATAAAAAGAATCCTATTAAAAAATTTAACGAAGGAAGAAAGTTGAAGCCCAAGCGAAAAAGTGGTTTTGCTTTGAGTGAATATTCTGACGATGAAATGAATTTATCTGATGATGACGATGATGAATTCTATGATTCAGATGATCTTTCTGAAGATAGCGACTTAAGTGATGGAATATTGTCTTTCTCCGACGAAGAAGACAGCAATGATAATGATTATCTTATGGATAAAAGCTGGAATACAAAAAAGAAATCATCGCGTAAAGAAGATGGTGAAAAGTTAATTAATTTCACAACAAATGCATCTTCAAAAAGAAGAAATCCACCATCAGGTCAAAAACTTACCTCATTTATTAAACCACAAAAGTCTACGAAAAATCAGCCCAATGGTTTGAATCTGCTAGATCTTCAAAGTCTTATTGCAGCTGATAAGGATGTCACTCCTCGAATACCATTAAATAGAAAATCATCGTTGGGCAGAAAACTGACTTCATTTCCAAAGCATTCTGTAACAAAGCCAGTAAAGAAACAACCACAAGGTTTCAATCTTATGGAACTTCATAACCTGATGACTAGTGAGAGAGCGAAATTCACCGATATTGGTACACGTACGTCATCAAAAATACGCAATCCGCCTTCACGTAGAAAATCATCATTCAATGCCAATTCTACACGAAATCCTGCTAAAAGCCAGTCCCCAGGTTTCAGTCTTATGGAAATTCATAATCTTCTTAAAGCAAATCTTTAGAAAAGTACATAGTTGTATTATATGCTCTTAGAAAGACTGTCCAGGTATTCTTAAGAATATGTGATCGTTGAATTATCAGTTTTATTGCTCGTTTAATAAAGCATCCAAATTGAATGACTGCGTAACGTTTTGCGTCCTTTTATACTTGAAAAATGATTGGGCATCGTACGTAGGTAAATTATTGTACATCGCATCCTTGACTGTGACTTTGAGTAGATATTACTTTGTTGAAAAATTCAACCAAAATTGCATTGCACGTTCGAAATATTTTTAACGATTGTGACGGTGTATCCATGATCTCTGATTATAAGTGGTAGGTATCCGTGTAAAGTAATCAAAAAATTTGTCCAAAATTTATGTCGGTGAAACCAAGCATTAAAGAAGGAATAATTTCAACGATTGCAAGTACTGAAAAATATACGAGTGTAGATCACCTTTCCAGTAATTATGTAAACAAGGGTTACTAGGGAAAAGTACAAAAGTACATTAATCTAATTATGAACAATCTATCGATGATCGTGATTAATTGTGTACCAATAAATTATTATGTATACGCACACTCAGACGTTAGTAAGTTTTTCAAAATATAATTCAACTTTTGCGATGATTATGAACATTTGAAAAATTCAAATGAAAATGACCAACTAGGCAACAATAGTTACGTATAATGGAATCTTTTAAGAGCATTTGATGTGTAATAAATTTTGAAAATTATATAACAGACAGGTGCATTTTATTTCTACAGTCGTAGTATTCACTTTTTATTAAAATATTCAGGTAGATATACATAGAAATTTCTTTTTATAACGTCAGCTTATGAAATATAATATTGCAACAAAACTAAATCATCTTAAATCGAGAAGGGGTATTGGACTGCCGTCATCGTTTGTTAGGTAACCAGTGTTAAATTGGCGATCTATGCCCGTCTGGTTCGAAGATTTTTTCTTTCTCGTTGATCTGTTCTGATCTTCATGGCCTAATGATCTCTTTTTTTTACTACTGTATCGAGACTTATTCAACAAATCAAATTCTAGCGTATTTAAATCTTCCGGATTCAATTGCTTTGACGCGATATCGACGAGTTTAATACCATACTTTGCACCTTTTTTGATTAAATCAGATCCATTAGTATTTATCTTATCAAAATCTACCGGATTTTGGGGAGTAAAAGACCCTTCCAAATTTTCCGCCAAAGACCACATATCGGGTAAAATGTTCTGTAAAAATTTCAAAATTGTAGGATTTTGTAAGATTGATAAAATAACCATGACGAAGCTTCCTAAAATAGCCGCCGGTGGAAATGTAGGGATTAGTAACAGCAACGAAGAAATTATTTGCGGATTTGATATCAAATTAGTAATTATTTTTTGTATAGCTGAAATAAATTTATCACCAAACTGATCCCGAGTTGATAAGGAATTTTTTTCCGGAATCAAATCCATCAGCTTTATTCCAGAATCATGCGAGTTGGATTCGTGCATCGGAATGTCTACAAGCTTCACCGGCTCATGGTCTGATTTCATTGATGCATGTTGGCGATTTTCTTTTTCTGCGACGCTCGAGCTGATCTGAAAAATTGATACATTGAAAGCGCATTCGATTTAATACTCACTGCAGTCAGATTTAATATGTCCCACTTTAATCAAGCAAAAACTTGCGAAAATCAATACGCCTCGTAAATTCATATTGTATATCTAAATACAATTACACTTCGATTTGCTTTCACACAAACAACCGAATAAGGTCTTCATTAAATAAATTTCGTTGAAGGATGAAATTCATATGACCTGTTGGTGATCAGACGACGCAAATTTTTTACGAAATCGTGTATTTAAAAAAATTTATGAGTGCGATCATAACGTTGATATTGGTTGCATTCTGTGTACTGATGATAAATTGTCTTTAAAAATTGAAAATTTACGAGCTTTTGAGATGTTTTTCGCTGATTACTCGGAACATTTATGGTTTCTGTGTGACTGTTGATAAAAAATTATTTCTTTATTGTGTAACTAAACTTCACTACTGCATCTGTTCATTAATGCGAGGTACAGTTGTCGTTTTGCACAAATTTCGACAAAAAATTTACACCTCTTCATATATATTGTGGCGAAACATTACGTGTGTTGTTCATTTGTAAAATTCAGTTGAAAAGTTTTTCCAAGAATCCTACCTAAAACAATATGAGAACGAGTTTGCTGATTTTCGTTGGTTTCGCTGTGTTAGCGGTAAGCATACCTAATTTGCATTCTTTCGGTTTTTTTGTTTTTTTACCACGAGTACCTAAGCTTTGTAACTTTTGTAAAAATCTCAGTAATGAGGTATCAGATTTTCACTTTTACCATATTGATACAGCTGCGTATTACGTTTTCTTGTGTGCGATTAATTGATTAAAAATAATCAAATTTCAGGTAATTCTAGCTGCTAAGCCGAAAAAAAATTCGCGTGACGTTGATGCTTCTGAACAAAAAGGTGCGAAAGAAGAGACGGCGCCAGCTGATGAGAAAAAATCTGACAGCGCTGATAAATCAGGCAAAGGTAAAGAAACGCAGAAGGATAAAGGAAATGCAACCAGTCCTAAAGATGAAGATAACGTAGAAGAAGCATCGTCGAAATCGAAAAAAAAATCCAAATCACCACCCGCGAAACAACCAAAGAAGCAAGTTAAAGATAAAGAAGAAGAAGAAGAAGAAAGCGACGGCGAAGTAGAAATAGCAACACCAAAATCGAAAAAAAATTCCAAGTCTCCGGCGACAAAAAAATCAAAGAAAGCAGCTAAAGAGGAACAGGAAGAAGACAGCGAAGACGAAGAGGATTTTGAAGACTTACTGAATGACGATGATGAAGAAGAAGAAGAAGAAGAAGAAGACGACGACGAAGTGAGAATTCCAGATGCAGAAGAGCTCACCACCAACAGCGATCCTATCGAGCTGGCTAAGACTATAAAAAACCTGGACGATAAAAACCAGCAAAAAGAATTAATTAATGACTTGAGAGAGCTTTTGAAAGAAAATGAAGATATATTCCCCGGTGTATTTTATCGAGCCGCTCTGGCTGCATTAAAAAATAAGAAAGGTGCGGAAAAAGCAGCCCAAAAGTTCTGGGACAAGCAAATAGCGAAAGCAGCCCAAAAGCTCGCGAATGCTGGTAAAAAATCCGTCGGCGAAATTGGTTCAGGCATTGATAACGCTAGAAAGATAATTCGAGCTGATCCATTGGGTATTGCAATGCGACGTGGCGAAGCAGTGTTTCTAACTGTACTTTCGGATGCTTTGAAAAATGTTGGTAAATTGAGCGATTTTGTGCATGATTCGGTGGGAAATGTATCCAAATTTGTGAGGGCAGCTACATTTCCGGTAGACGCGATTCCCTTCGCCAGTGACATTAAGAATGATATTCATAATTATATCGAGGAACAAGCTGAAAGAGGAAAATTCTTGCACGGAGCTTTTGCAGAGAATGGCTCAGAAGCGCTCGCTAGAGCTGCGAAAAGCGCTTCTAAGAAAGCAGACGAGAGAGAAAATTTGCTGAGCAGACAATTTTTCTCGAAACGTACACTGTTGTAAATTTTTTTTCATCGCCAAGTACACGTTAACCATTGTACACATAATAATTCGTAAATTATTGTTCTAACACACATTTATTATACAGTGTTGCATTTGTGAAATTTTTCGTTTGAATTTTTCCTACTAACCACCTTACCCATGCATGTGAAAAATATTAAAGGCAAATGTGACATGTTAAGTTGGATATAAAACGATAAGATTTCATTGATACATCGAAATGATTAATACTTCGGATACTTTTTACAACGCTCTGGAAAATATTGCATTAAACGTAGAGTTCATACGTTGTACATTTTTCTAAACACTGTTGCCTGCTTTTTCGTTTTTTCCCTTTGAATATTGGTTTGGTACAAATGATTGATACTCGTACTTTTGTACAAAATTATTATACTGAACTGAAAAAAAGCTCCATCTGGGATTTTGACTGAATTCACAGAGGTGGTTGACTTTTAGTTGCAAACCCACCATACAAAATATTTTACGTCTAGCTCAAAAGTAAATGGAGTTAAAGGTTATCAGAGTAAGGTCATTTTTTTTAACGTAGTTTTTTACCATTTACGCTACAAAAGTAATGTAGAACGACAGGCTTACGAGTTGAAAAATGCGATTTTGAATTTCTATAATTTGCTCAGAATCTTTATGTATTTAATTTCATTCTGACGCGATAACTCGAGTAAAATTTAACGGATCGAGTTGAAATTCTTAGAGTAAACTCACTTCGTGAGCTGAAACAGCAGTATAAATTTTAATACTATTCGGTGAGTAAGGAAAAGAGCTTTTGAACTTTTTCAATTCTAAAAGCTAATTTCTTTCTGACGCGATAACTACTGTTGAACTTGATAAATCGACTTGAAATTTTCACCGTGTTTAGATTCCGCATTGGAGAAGAGCTGATTGAATTTTGAAGTTGATCCGTGCAAGGAAAGCTCAGTTTTAGAGGTTCAAAGTTTTTTCAAGTTTTTCTAAATACTTTCAAGGATTTTTTGCTATTGTGGATCAATTTCCTCATGTTTTTTTAGCATTGTTTCTTATTTTTTAATCAATTTTCTGCATTTTATTCGCGTTTCTGTGGTTTTTTTTACCCAATTTTCAAAGATTTTAAACGAAACAAAATGTGAAAAAAAAGCATTAAAAATCATTGAAAATTGAGTGACAATTGACATGAATGGATGAAAAGTGCACAAAATTCATAAATCATGAAAAAATGTCGAGAAACGTGTGAAAATTGAAGTACAATATGAAAAACGTCATTAAAAGTCATCGAAATTGATCGTAAATTATGAAAAACTGGCGAAAATTGTCCTAGAATAAAGATAAAATCGTTAAATTTTGAAAATTAGGTAAAAATTGACAGGCATAAAAAAAAATTGAAAAAAATTGATCGAAAAATCAATCACGAAAAAATGTTGACAAATACATGAAAATTGATCTAGAACATGGAAAATATCTTTCAAAATCATTGAAAATTGGGTAAATAAGTTAGCAAAAATGCGTAAAAAATGCCGAAAATTGATCAAACGTCACGAAAAAGTGTTGAAAAATATGTGAAATTTGGTCTAAAATACGAATAAAATTTTCAAGTCATCGATAATTATTCGAAAATCATGAAAAATTAGGTAAATATAGCGGAAAAAATTCACAGAATAACGTAAAAAATATCGAAAATGTATCAAAAATCACGAAAAAATGTTTGATAAAACTAATAAAAATTGACCTAAAAAAGCACAAAAAAAACGTTAAAAGTTAGTGAAAATTGATGCAAAAAATGGACAAAAATGTGTAAAAAATGCCGAATGAAAATTGATCAAAAATGTGTGCTGGAAAATATGTGATACTTGACCTAAAATATGGAAAAAAAATCGCCAAGAATCATAGAAAATTGGCTGAAAATTGGCAGAAATAGTTGAAAAAAGCAAGAAATCGATCAAAAATAACGAAAAAAATGTTGAAAAATGTGTCAAAATTGAGGTACGTTGAGAAGAAACTCGTTAAAATACTCAGGCAATTTATTGAAAATTCAACACTTTTGGGGTTATTGTGTCTGCTTTTTATACAATTTTCGATTATTTTCGCGATTTTTTTTCACCTACTTTTCAACATTTTTTTTTGTGATTTTTTTGATCAAATTTCGTGAATTTTTTTGCATTTTTGTCAATTTTCTCTTAATTTTTGTTTAATGTGAACTGGTTTTTAGTAATTTATTATCATTTTCGACGACTTTTACGGATTTTTTTCATATTTTACATGTATTTTTACATATTTTTCAATATTTTTTTGCGATTTTTAATCAATTTTGTGCATTTATTGGCCTTCTCCTCTTTATTTTTGATGATTTTTAATTGTGCATTTATTGGCCATTTATTTCAATTCTCCTCTTTATTTTTGATGATTTTTAACGATTTTTTTTTACATGTTTTTTTGTTCAAAATCATTGAAAATTGCGCAAAACATCGACGGAAATACGTAAAAAATTCCAGAAAATTGATCAAAAATCACGAAAAAATGTGTTAAAAATAGGTAAAAACTGGCTTTTTTTCACATTTTTTAAGCATTTTTTCGTGATTTCTGATCAATTTCTTTTCACTTTTTATGTAAAAATTAAAATAAATACACTTCGGCGTTTAAAAGTCATCATGTAATTCCATGCTCATTACAGAGTTATCCGCTAGTTGTAATTAGATCTAGAATAGGGTACGTGTAGAAGAAAATTGTTTTTTCAGTAACGCTTCCTTCTCGTCAGCTTTTATAGTGGCAAGTTGGGCAGCATTAGCAAAAGCTTTCGATGCATTATCTGAGAAAGATCCATTTAGGAATTTTCCTGTTTCCGCTTTTTCTTCGATAAAGTTGTGCACGTTATTTTTAATTTCGTTGGCAATGGGGATCGCATCTACAGGAAATGTAACAGCCCTTACCAATTTGGACAAATTACTCACAGTGTCCCATCCGAAATCCGTGAATTTACCAGCACCTTTGGTGAGATCTGAAGCACCACCTAAAATAGCAGATTCACCGCGCCGTAACGCGATACCTAATGGGCCAGCTTCGGCGATTTTTCTCGCATTTTCAACAGCACTGCCAAGCACTGTGCCCGGATTATTAAAAGAATTTTGTCCGTTTTTCATTGCTGTCTGAGCCGTCTTACTTAATTGCCTATTCCAGAATTTTTTAGCTTCATTTTCGGCATTTTTTATCCGCTTCGTGGCAGCCAGAGCGGCTTGATAAAACTTACCAGCGAAGCCGTTCTTATTTTCATTATAAACTTCCCTTAATCTTTCGATCAATGATTTTCGTTGTTTTGCATTCTTAACGTTTTTTATTTTACGGCCCAGCTCGATCGGATCAACATCAGAATTCGGATCAATCTGTATAGGAATTTCTATTTCGTCTTCATCGTTATCCTTCAATAAGTCGGACAAACTTTCAGGTATTCCATCATCGTCGTCTTTTTTTGTTACTTTCTTTGAAGGTTTCTTTTTAGGTGGTGATTTATTGGTACCTTTCTTCGCTTTAGATGGTGAAGCGACCTCTGTATTTTCATTTTCATCGGAATCGGTCGATCCCGTTTTTTCAACCCCTCTGGTTTTACTTTTCGGCGAAGATCCTTTCCCTGCCAAAGTTACCTGAAACGTATAAATATGTGGCGAATACAATTATTTTTACTGCTTTTAACGTGGGTTTTCAGGCCTTATATGTATCGTGCGAAAAATTCGATAATATGAGCGTAACTTTGTACGATGTTTCAGATTTACTAACCGTAAAAAGAATTATTCCCGTAATATTCCTTCGATTTTTTTTTTTTTTTTTTACTAGACTTATAAGTATGTGAATTAATGGTTTAATTTCGTTTTGTACTTTTATTTCAGAAGAAATTTAGAATCTACTTACCGCAAAAATTGCGAATCCGATCACAATCAACACTGATGTCCTCATTATCTTGCTCAGTTGAAAAACTTCACCAATTTTATGACGTATGCCGAAGCATGGATTGATACTTTGTAAATAAATTTCTTAGCGATTCTCTATCGCATTTATACAAAAATTTTAACGTATTTCAGATTACTTTTTGAAAAAGTTGCGATCGAAATGAACAATTGAAGGTAAAAGGCATAAATCAATATTTATACTGTCGAAAAATGTTGATAGGTTTTCGTTTGCTTCGAAACGTTCAACGTGATACGTCGAGAATTACGGGGGAAAAATTTCGTCCTAATGAACAGATGTGAGCTTGAAATTATTCATTTGCTGGTTTAAAAAAAATATCACAACGATGTGAATTCAATCTGATTTTTCTGGAATTTCTGGTATTAAGCAGGGTTGTTGAAGAGAGTAATTTATTCTTTATGCGAAAAAAGCGACGCTCAGGGGTACCTTGAAAACATTACAGTATTTTGTCTGATGGAAAATCTAATTCTTAGTCGTGTTCAAGAGTTACGATTTATATAATGATAATACCACTACTATTAAATTCGGTTCACAATTCATCTCATAAATGAGTGAGGGAGATACAGTGGGTGTAGCTGGAAATTTTCCGCCCGGGGATCTTTTTCCACGTCACCCTTTTGATTCGCTTGAACGCAACCACTCGAACCAGCCTTTTACACCCTTCTCAAGACATAAGAATGAAATGAGAATGAGTATAGTGCCTGAGCGAATCGTGAATCAAAAATTTTAGAAATTTCACTACTCAAAAATGTTTATTTTTAATTTTTTGAAGTATTTTTGTTGATTTTGTTTTCAATTTGCGACCGTCAAAAATTTTTGTTTATAAAATTTGCCACCCTATTTCTCCCTCCCATATTTGACCTCAAAATGATTACGTTTCTTTGTAAAAAGTGTGCGATAAAAAATTTCAGTTTCCTAATATCTGCCTCTTATAGATAATGTAAAAAGGTAATATTTATTTCGTTCAGGACAAAATTTTGATAAATTTTTAAATTATTTAAATTCATGAGAAGGAGCACTTTGAAAATCGATAAATGATTATTCAAATCACTAATCAGCTATTGAGGTACTTTAATTTTTGTCCCAAAAAAAGAACACCCCTTGGAATTTCATAAAGAACAAATACAGGTGACTAGATTTTGCATAATAGGCATAATTTTTTTGATTAGCGTGGAACACTGAATTTTTATAGTTTTTTCCATTTTTGGTCACTGCACAAAAAAACGTTCTGAAGAAAGAATTATCTATAGTCCTCTTAAGTTTGAAACTGTGTTTAGCTTGAAATTTTCATTTGTTTACTCTACCTATTCGGTCTATGGGCTGAAAAATTCCTACCTTATTGCTCCCATCATACGTAAGAATGATTTTCAGAATTTTTTCTGAACACGCAGCTTCTAGTCATAGAATTTTCTCCCTATTGTGACTGAAGAAGTCAAAAGGGAGCAGTTTTCAGTTTCAAAAGTATTTCTTATGGAATATGCGATAGGCACCCTAAAATTCGAACATAAGGGGGTAATTATAAATTGTACACTTCTTAGTATAGACGATAACGTATCTGATTTTTATTTTTGATTTGAATGTTGTTTGTCCGAGGGAACAGCGAGAGAGAAGTTTTAATTGGCGGTTTTTCAAGCTTTATTGTGCAACAGAATATTGGAATCGAGCGTGCTATGTTTCTTCAACTTTATGTTTGCCCGTGGATAAGAAATGTTACCTGCTTTGTGTACAAGCTGCTTAAATTTTTGCCAGTTGTTGGTTGAAAAAACACACTATAAAATGTACACCTGTGCCCTTGTTCATCGAGGAAAAAAAGCAAGTGACATTGAAACATTCCGAGTACTTTAACGAAATTTGTGTGTGTGTGTAGGTTGTTGCAACTACGATATCAGATTTTTTCGCTGTATTCTCGCTTTTCGGATCACAATAATTTAAAATGAGTAAATTTCTCTTACTCGTGGTCCTTTTGGGAGTGTCGATAACGGAGGTAAAATGTAAATTACGTTATGGCGTTATTATAAGATTATACGGATATTCGTAATAGGGTAATGGTACTATTTATCTGATTCGATTGATGCAGATACCTGTTTTATTTCCTACTGTATCTTTTCAGATAAAATCTGCAAACAAGAAACAGGACGATAAATCTATCGATAAACCATTGACCGTTAAAGACATGTTCGAATCATTTATTGCTTTGCCCATTGAGATGAATTTGAAAACACAAAAGTTCTTCAAGTTTATAATACCCTCGTATTCTGACAATAGCTCAATGAGAAGTGTATTTCAGCATATTGCTGAAACCATCAAGGGCCAGGAAGAAGAATGGGAAGGCATTTACGATAAATCTTATGAAAGCCCTCCGTATTACAGTTCATTGTAGTATTATATTACGGAAGTAAATTATAGGCACCTTTAATAATTATATAAATACACATCCAACCGCCTACGTAACATTTAACGAATTGCAGCTTTAAGGATTGTAGTAACTCTATATATGTATTGATCAATAAACTTGTTTCATTCTTGAATTTATAGGAAATGTGACATTTGAAAAAAAGATTCAGTATATGCCATGGATGAATTCCTTTTGGATACTTTTCAAAGTAGATTAACGTAGTAAGGTATACAATACATCTGTGTAGGCTGAAATTCTTGAGGTACACATACCCACGTCTTATTACTATATTACCGCGAGTACCTATAAAATCATATAGGCATTTGCTTTGTGTTAAAAATAATTGTTTTTCAACTGCAATCAAAACTCATAAATTTTCATACTACGGTTGTCTGATAAATGTGTACTTCGTACTTAGGGGTTGAATGAAGGTTGCGCAAAATTTATGGTTCTATTTATTGTACATATGAATTCACACTTGTTCATTAGACCACCAGTTGATTTTCCTCGTGAAAGGTGACTTTGAAACTAAAAGATTCGCCTGCACACACACACGACATTCGACAAAGAGAAAAATACAGTTGCGTTGACACGAATCCGGGTGCAAAACAGTTGACCAAATAATTTTTTTAAACTGATAAAATCATTTTCTACGAGTATGAAGTTGATTGCATTCATTTTAATCACCACTTATGTTTACAAAGTAAGTAATTTTTTTCTGCTCTATTTAGTATACGAATATGAGCATCATTTCACTCTGGCTGAATGAAATTCATTTATAGATTTCATCATCGAAACTTCCGCTTTCCCTACATTTAGAAGATGATAATTCCACCGCTCTCGCAAGTGATTCTTCAACCACAAAACAACAAAATAAAGACTCTTTGAATACTCGTGACATCGGCTCCGATTATTACGGATCATACATGCCAGCAGATTATGGCAACCTAAACTTTTTCTCCAATTTATTTGACAGTGTTTCGAGAATCCTACCAACTTATTCGCAACCAGATCCTTATTACACTGCACCGGCATATGTTCCCTTTTCAACAGATTACAGTCAAGAGCAGTGGTCCACCCAACCTTGGCCATCCTACTGGAACCAGCATACCAGCTCTGATCCTAGTCATCATTATTACTCGAGCAATACTGACGTGCCCCATATAGTTGGAAGTGAAAATTCGAATTACTATACTAACCAATACCAGACAACAGCGCCAGTAACGAGAAAAATTTCAACCGTATTCAATCCTGGTGAATCGAACGAAATTAAACATAAGTTGGTTATAACTCCCGATTACCCGGATGGTACTGGGTATATATCCATTGGACCTTCTGGAGCAAACAAAATTCCTGGAAGTTCTTCCAAAGATGGAAAAGTTTACTATAGATTTTAACTGTAGATTTGATAAGTATCTTATTATAAAGAAGGCGAGAGCTGTTGGTGTTGTATGGCACCTGCCTACTTTTTGAATTGCGACTTGAATTTTAAGCTATTGACAAAAATTGAATCGATTTTCTTATTCAGTCTTTTATTTACCTGTATTGAATTTCAAACGTATATTTAAATGCCATTCTCGATAACGAGATTAGTAATGTAGGTAGAGGTACTAGCTAGTCAGCATGCGTTATTATCTTCGATAAATTATTTTCACTCGGGCCATTCGTAATAACTAGAACTATATGATTGCGTTTCATATTTCTTGATGAATTCCCATAATCGTTAGTTCGGAAATCTACGCAAAAATTTCAAACTGGTAGGTAATTAAACTCTTAGCTGCAATATTTTCAAATTCATATCTTTCAGTGAGAAGAATTTGTCAGCTTACCAACACCGTAGGGGGTGTGTTTATTACAGATAAACATGCATCTGCAATATTTTTTGGTTCCACTGCTTCAGTAGGCTTTACTGGCTCATCCCTGTGATAATCTGAAAGTGGTGTCATCACATGGCCAGGACTTATGCTCTGAAAGAATAATTACAAACTAGTACGTTTTAAAATTGAAATTATTTTTTGATTTGGAGACGTAAATGAGGAAGAACTAACGATAGATGTTGTGCATAAGGATCCTACTTTCTGCCCTTACCGTGCATTTGATCTTTAGATTACGTTTTGCAATTTCCTGTCGGAGTCCTTCTGTAAGTGCGGTAACTCCATATTTGGAGGCTGCATACATCATTGTTAAGCTAATACCAGGTCTCTTCCGTATATAATGCCCATTAATGCTGAGAAATCATTAGGTGTATGAAAAAACTCAGAAAGGAATTATATGTTTGGCATAGCTCTGCAATGTATAAATCTAGTGTGTAAAGAAGTCATTCATAATTGCTCATTATCCACAAACCTGTTTATGTTGATAATATGACCATCTATTTGATTTTTAATCATAAACTTCATCGCTTCTTGGCAACAGAGTAATACACCCTTGACGTTTACATCCATTGTTTTTGTAATGTCCTCGTCACTTATATCTTAAATGAGATCATTGATAAACTGATAAATCATCATTTCATTAAGCTTGCAGCATGTATTTAGTTATGTACTTGAACAGATTTAGTTGCCTACCTAATAGACTCTTTCTGATGAGTACTCCAGCACTATTGACTAGAATAGCCACACAACCAATTTCTTGATCAATCCATTTCCACACGGTTTTTACTTCAGATATTCGAGTTACATCACATTTTTTATAATAAAATTTACCTTTGCTGATTTTTTGTCTAACATCCGATGATAGTTTCTAAATTTTAAGAATTTCCCAATTGATGCGGTTAATATTAATAAAATCTATTTACCCACATACCAGTAAGTTACATTTTTTTTTTGTTCCAAATGTGCGTATTTTCGATTTTGCTACTCTAGGAAAGTATGAATTTTAAATGAACAAAACGTTTCAAATTTTATTACATTACCTGTAGTTTTTCCTCATCTATATCCAGCCCTACAACTGTGAAATTATGTGACAACAACTCTTGAACAACCGCTGCTCCAATTCCAGATGCGGATCCTGTAATCACTGCTACATTACTTAGAAATCGTTCCATATCTAAGCTACTACTTAATTATCACATGCAATACACGAAGTTTTTGGGAACTGTTAGGATACGTATTATGTACACGCAGTTAGCCTAAATTCTAAGTATACCCTACCTAATATTTGTGGCTTTACTTATCGTGTTTTATCTTAAGCACAACTTACTTGAAAGATAAGTGTGGTAATGCATGAATTGCGGTGTAACTGTTACCATTACATCGAAATTCATGTTCTTTATCTTCAATTCGGAGTAATTATAACTCATTATTTGGGTGATAGAGAGTTAAATGTTTAAATTGATTACATCTGGTACTAAACATTAGTTCGGGAGTTGACGCCACAAAGAATTGAAACATAACCAACAGAGGTCATTATCGACCCAAAATTGAAAATATTTTATTGTCATATTTCATAAAATTTTAGGTTTTCAATTTTTTTTTCACTTTTTACACCAAAATTGACTTTCAAAATTTAGTTTTTACTTTTTATTCCTGCTTCTATCTTCATACTATGCATCAATTTCCCATGTTTTTACAAACTAAAAGTTCGATGATTTACAAAATGACGTCAAGTCCAACGACTTTCAAACAGTTCTCTTGCATCTTAAGCAATCATTCAACCTCAACTAATGACAATTGAAAGTATATTGAGATGCACTGCTGTGGATGTATGCAGATAATTCTGTAGACTGGAAGAAAAAGTAGTGTCAAGACAATCTGTGAATGTAAAGAGAATTTGTGGACTAGAAGAAAAAGCTCAACTACTTTGCCTTGACCACATCCCACTCCAAGAAAATCTGTGAATGTAAAGAGAATTTGTGGACTAGAAGAAAAAGAAGTGTTTCAATATTCAATGAACTTGACATGACATACCCTCGCCTACTTTATTATGCCCATTCAGAGGCGTATTTAAGTTTTTTGCGCCTTTAGGCAATCAAATTTGACGCTGCCCCCTACCGGCGGGCGGTTGAAATAAATTCGCCCTCTTGTGATGATGTTGTTTGTTGATGGTTATCATTATTATTTTGGTTTTGACTTGTTTGATATTTTTATAAAATTTTCAATTTTTTTTCGTTCGCCACCCCAAAAGCATTGCCTATGTTGCCTATTGGTAAATACGCCACTGTGCCCAGTGCCACCTGGAGACACTCTACAAGCTACAGGGACCTGTTGATGAATGCCAGCACTGATAACGCAATCAAGTTCCAGGACAGCTCTGATTAGTGCTGCATTATAAACATGATTCTTGGCAGAGGATGAAAAAATAATTGGCTGTGTATGTAGTTATATTTCAGCATCCACTTTACCTGTTCTGAGTGTATACCAAGCAACTGAATTTCAATGCACCGTGGGGTAAGTAAATTAAGACTTGATGACTTATTGCCTTTGCCACAATTTTAAACAATAATAGGCCTTTGCAATCTTAACAATATTTTACTGCAAAAGTAAAGGTTGTGGTTAGTAGAAGTGTTACTTGTGAGTGGCATAAGACTTGTTTTTAAATTTATAAGACAAACAAGTTTGTTTTATCACATTCAATATAATGATACACACACGCATGTATGTAGGTAAACTATTGCATGCCACTGACGTTTTACTTATTTGTGTTTATTTTACCATCTTTATGTGGTGTTATATGTTTTGTCCATTACCTTGAAAGGCAATTGATAAGCTCCTAGTACACTGTAGTGATTTTATGTATAGCTTGTCAACTGGATTATACAGCAATCCTAGACAGCTGGAGAACGTACTGCGAGTGGTTGTACTAAGAGAGAAATACCAGAGGTAAGGTAAACCAACTAGTTCCTGTAATTGTGATGGTTATGAAGCTGAATTGTGGCAGGCTCTTTAATGATGTGTTTCATAGATTATGCCAAAGCCTTCCACTGTGTGGATTGCGAGAAGCTCTTTGAAGTTTTAAGAGCTGGGAGTCCCTGCTCATATAGTAGATTTGGTGGAGTCCCTATGAGTTAATTCTATGGTGGTGAGAATTAATTGTGAAGAACCTGAAGTTTTTCAAGTGGAACAGGGAGTGCATCAAGAATGCAAATTATTCCTGCAGTTATTCAACATCTATGGTGAGCACATAATTCGCGAGCCCTTAAGAACATTGAACTGTCGGAGGAAGAAGAATCTGTAATCTGTGATATGCAGATGATACCACTTTGATTGCTTTGAATGAAGAGGAAATAGTGGAGCTCATCAACCTAGTGAAAACAGACAGCAAAAGATTTGGACTATGTATTAGTACATCAATAATGAAAGTCATGATGTTGACTGTGTGATGTCACATGTAATAAGATCCCAGAAAGACAAAGGAGAGACTTAGGGGCCTGACTACATGTGCGTTGTGGTGCGGTGTGTTGTTGCGTCACAACAATAACGTCTGTATTTTTTACAGACATCGGCGCTACAAATCACAGGGGACAAATTACTACATGCTGTTGGCTGTGAAATGTTTATTTCCTATTATTTGAAATATGATTTGTCGCTTGCGTTTTGTTGCGTTGACATCCATCAAAAATATGTAGCCAGGCCCTTATACAATCACTTGTTTTCTTTGTTTTCCTACATGCTGCGAAAACATGCACATTCAAGAGAGATTATGAAAGAATCGACGTCTTTGAGATGTGGGTCTGGCAAAGGATGCTGAGGATACCTTGGGCACTGCGACAACCGAACATGACATACCAACATGTTAATTATCAATGAAGTATAGGAGCCTGCTGTAATATTTACCATTGTCTCCTTTACTGTTGTGAATGGTCTAGCCAATGACCTGTGGAAGCTATAGTTTTAGATTTCATTAATTTGTTCAATCATCTTTATTTGGGGTGTGTCAGTGTTTATTTCCTACAGCTTATAGTTATTTTCATATCTCGTGTGCAGGTTATAATTAAATTGTTTTTTTTTTTTCAAAAATATAAATAACTTTTTTTCAGATTATCTGTTACATTTCATCATTTGAAGGAATTGGAAGAATTTGTATATAGACTTTGTAAGATAGCCTTCAACTTTGGAATCTTTTGGGAAATCAATTGAAGTTTTCGTGTTGCATAAATTTTTTTTAAGTGTTCCATATTTATTGTTCAAATCTGTACTTTGTAATGATCTTTTTTTTTGCACGCATTGAAATTTCATCGGCAGAACATTAATTTTACAGCAAAGTACTTGGATGTGATGATTGTATACCTGAACACTGTCTTTCCTGTACAGTTTTGCTACTGTTCTTGAGATTATTTGGGTGAGTTATTCGAATTCTTTGACTATACTTTAATTCTTTATTTCCTGGCCATTTGGAGAAGGATATTTATTCATATTTCTGGTTTGATGTGTAATCACGTCACTGTCAAACATTTTAAAAATTAATATACGCACGCGCAAAATATCTGGTTGGAACCTTTTCCATAATAAGTCTGCGACCTTATAATAAGGACATTTCATAAAGTATAATTGATAAATTTAATTAACTTGGTTTGTGTGATTGTGAACAATTTTTTAAAATGAAAAACGTGCGTCACTCTTGTTCAGTTTGGTGCTTTTATCTAGCATGGAACTTGGGCCCAGCGCCATTGCTAGTTCACATCAGGAGTATTGTACTGCCTACTGCATGGTCATTGTGGAAGTGTCGTTCGTATCAGCAAGTGAAATTACCTAGTGATTCTTTTAATGCACTATGTTGCTGATATTGTTTCAACATATCCTCAAACTCTCTTAGTCGAGTCCTTTAGAAGTGCGATTCGAGTTGAAAAGTCTCTTTTTGGGTTTTAAATTTTTGACGCAGTGATTTTTCAACTGTTTTGATGAGCTATGTATTCCGCAAATTCAAACGTCAGGTTCCTGCCAGATTTTGTCATATTAACTTTGAGGAAAGCACGTTTAGGTTCTGAAGAAACAAACGAAACATTTTCTGTGTATCATTGAACCACCCCAACATTGCTGTTCGAAACCAGTAATGTTGAGATATACCTTTCAATTTTGCTCGCTTCTCAAGGAGAAATTAGCTCCTAGTCTTTGTTAATATTACTGGCTTGCACTCTTTTCGTAAACAGTTATTATTTTTCTTTCTTACTCTATTCATTTTAATTAATTTTTAGATGGAAATAAAGAAGCAAGTAGCGCAGTACCACTCGTGAAGTAACATTTTCAAATTCCAACATTTCGAATGAGAATCCGAAAAATTATTTCCGGAAATCACGTAAGTTTTAATTATTCATAGGTACATTATTTATTTTTTTTGTTAGTAATAAGTGGTATGGTTCACTGTACAACTTCTTTTAATGGATATTTCGTATTTTAAGATGAAATTGGAATCGCCTCCAATGTAATTTATCTGTTGGTAAAGAGTTTACCTTTATTGTTTTTATCTTTCATGAATAATTACATAAAGTTCTAAATATTATTTTTGATTAAAAGTGTGAGATGTGTGAAATATGTACTTGATTTTTTTACCAACTCATTCAAGCAACGGTATACTTCCTTCTAGGCTAACTCATTGGAATACCAGGAAAACTTCATCTCGGATCATGGAACGCTGATGACCAATGTTGTCTTTAGTAAGCAAGTTTCATTCAATACTCTTGATTAATAATTTTTTTGTGCATGTGAAATGTTCCTCAGTTTCATTCTTTTTCCAGTTTGGACTTACAAAGATATGCTTATCCCTTAGGCTGAAAGCATTTGATAGAAACAATTATGTTTGTTTAGTATTGCTGTTACACTGAGCGTGCTTCTTAACTTGGCCCAGTAAATCAGCAGCAGAAAAAAAACGAAAGGCAGATGAAATCAAACGTTTTTTGTGTTATACTATCGAATATCATCAATTCTTATTTATATTTCCTACATCAGTATGTATAACTGGATAAAATGTATTATTTTTTCAGAGTTTGGTGGAATGAATTAGGGGATGGATAAATATATCCTCGGAATTCTCTGCTCCGGAAACTAGATGGTAAGATTTCTGTGTAATTTGTTATTTTTATTTATGAATGTTTCATTTTTATGTCACCAAATATCGTAATATATATAAACATTCCAAGGGTTCAAAGTATATCCAGTGTTTGCTAATCTATCGTTGCAGATTGGAAAGATCAGCAATGGACGTCATAAATGTATCTTTCTAAAGTCAAGAATGCAAGAACCTATTTCGGTTGAAAAAATGGTTTTAACACGGTACTTACGTGGAGTAATGATTTCACCTGTATTGAAAGATGTCTACTTTGATATTCACCATGATTAAAATTCTACAGCGATTTATTGGTAATATTGCCTGTAATAGTTGTAATTTATTTTACGAGTAAAATTTCTAGATGAGAGAATATTTGCATAAGAAGTTCAATGTTCATATTTGATGGTGTTATTTAGACTGCCTATAATAATTTTTGCAAAATGATACGCTGTGCCTTTTGTATTATGTGATAGGCAATTTATTTAACATGTTTAATGAATCGGCATGCTATCGACTTTCGTATTCATTGTATGGCTTATTCAATGAGCTTATAAAGTAGAATCTTTTAATTCGAAGTTGGATAAGTAACAAATTAATTAATACTTACATACGTGAAAATTAAAATTGTAAAACTAGATGGTGGATGTGCTTCAGTGAGCAGATACGTGTGATTGGTGCCAACATCATGTGCGTGTATGGATATTTACCTCAGAAGAGCCGAGTCACTCAGTGTTTATTTACTGGGCTTGTATTATGGATCATTTGGATTAATCGCAAAACCTTACAAGGTGCAGTATGGGTAGAGCTGAGTCGCGAAGTTTAGTTCAGTTTTGGATCTCGTCAAAGACGCACCTCTTGGTTTATTTATTTACCCAGTTTGTTATGGATTATTTGGATTAACTACAGAACGTTACCAGTTGTAGTAAGGGTAAGTGTTGATTAGTGTTTTACAATTTTATTTTCATATTTTTTAGATTGTTTTTTCTAGTTTCCGGCGTTGAATTTTTACTCTGATTTTTTTGAATTTTCAATTTTGTTCTTCACCGTGTAATTTTTTCAATTCTTGTTGTGTTTGTTCGCATTTCGAATATTTTTTCTTTTAATGGTTCTTCAAAATTTTTCAAGCATTTTGATTTTCATTAAATTTTTCCCAACGTCATATCAACTGGAGCATTTTGTTGACATGCGTAAATTGAGATAGATAATATAAGTAATTTCCTTTAAATAAATGTTAAATGGTGATTTTAAAATCAATGTTATTTGCATTTAGTGAGGGAAAAATGTAACAATTACTAGCAATTTTCGTGTAACGTTTCAAGTATTTTTTTTTATTTACAGAGTTATTTAATAGAGTGAAAAGATTTCAATGTATTGTTTAAAACCTGTAATTTTGTTTACATACCTACTTTTGAAAACCATTGCAAAACAACTTGCAACATAATTTAATAAATAATGCTTTTTAATTTTTGCATGCTGGTAAATAGTGTAGCATTTTGTTGATAAATTGCTTCATTTGTTTCATGTCAAGTGCACCTTTTACAGATATGCGAGGCGACCCAACTCGCAGGAAATATAATAAACTGGATCCGGGCTCACGGGTAATCAATTTATCTCATGCAAACATGGAGAATTAACCTCAAGAAATGAAAAATGCAATAAAGTATCATCGTTTCATTTTTTTGGTATTTGAAAATGTATTTAATTATTTTAAGGCTGTTTTATAATGTATAAAGTATCATCGTTTCATTTTTTTTAGTATTTGAAAATGTATTTAATAATTTTAAGACTGTTTTATAATGTATCAGGATAAACTGGATCCGGGCTCACGGGTAATCAATTTATCTCATGCAAACATGGAGAATTAACCTCAAGAAATGAAAAATGCAATAAAGTATCATCGTTTCATTTTTTTGGTATTTGAAAATGTATTTAATTATTTTAAGGCTGTTTTATAATGTATAAAGTATCATCGTTTCATTTTTTTTAGTATTTGAAAATGTATTTAATAATTTTAAGACTGTTTTATAATGTATCAGGATTAAAATTTTAACAGTAACGGTAAAGTTTAGAAAAACGTGAACAAATCACGCATTCTTATGATATTTTTGTAATATTATATCGATAGTCTTTACTAGAAAAATTAAAAATGCTAAAAATTCAAGTATTTTAGTACTATTGAAGTCAAAATTCCATTGTCACCATAAAACAGTCTTAAATAATATTTATCAAAGGATTCATATTGCAACTGCATTCAATATAAATTAAAAATTGTATTTAATTTTAAAGCAAAAACTTTGCTAAAGTAAATTTCAGTTACTGAACACTGGTATTTACTAAACAAATTTTTTCAAATAATTTATTTTGTTTTATAAGTACACCATGTGTAGTTTCTTTAAATGATAAACATGTTTCTGTTTACAAGGATGATTCATCTGAAGAAGAAAATCTCATTGAATACGAAAAGGGAAACTGCCGTCCTGCGTAAAGAACAAGGTACTTCTGTAAAGCTGTAACTGAAAAATAAAAGCATTTTGTCTGTTTTCAATCAATTTATGATTTGGATGTTTTTTTAACACTTATTTCATGTTATAAATTTTTGTGTAGTTGTCAGCAAGTTGCTATAAATGTAAAATATTCAGTATCGATAAATATTATGCCAATGACATACAATGATGGCCCTCAAATGGGAGCGGGATCCGTTTCTCGTCTCCAACTCCTAGTCGCACGTCCACGTCGTGAGGGCTGGGACCTCGCCGTTCTTACATTGCACTTTGTAAGTGCGGTGTGCCAACGCGACAGGGGGGCGTACTTTGCATGGTACGCTATTTTTGGCCATTTACAAATGTTTTTTTTAATTTTTTTATTTTTGGTGCTCAAAATTACTTCGCGGTGTTAGTCGTTTGGAGTCTCCTCGTACGGTGTCATATTTGTTATGCTCTGTACGAGAAGGATACGAATGGCGGTCTACGGTCTAGCTGCTGAGGATATCGGTCCCCATACCAGACTCAGTAGTCAGCACGGAGCACGCTGATCGATCCCGGTCCACCCGTCCAAGTGAGCTTTGCTCGCAAGTCTGGTCTCTTTTTCTTTCTCGTTGGCGTCTTCGAAGTCCGGCAGCACCGTTTGAGCGGGAAACTGCCTGACTTCGAATTTGTCAAGCAAACTGAAGATGATTCCTACCGGACGGTCTT
>FIZR01027492.1:0-59458 GCA_900060175.1 Ferrisia virgata | reverse complement strand
TTTTTAGTTTTTTTTTTTTTTTTTTTTTTTTTTTTTTTTTTTTTTTTTTTTTTTACAAATTTTCAGGTTTATTGTTCGCGTAGCTATCTCCAGACCAAATTGAACTACAGGTCGAAATTTGGTATGTAGATTTAGTATGGGCCCAAAATGTATTTTTGGAAGGTTTCGGCTTTTCATCCCCGTTACACTCCTGAACAATTCGCACCTCCTTTACTTGACGAAAATCAGGCAGGTTATTGCGTTTATCGAACTACGACGGATGAGAGGGAAACATCAATAAAATCTGTTTTGAGGTCCTAGAAGACCATTACGACCATTTTTGACCACGTCAGATATTTTTTCCCCGCGAATTTAAAAATCATTTGTTCAATTCGATAACGACATTTGTGAAACAGGCTTCGATTGGCAGTGAATTCACCTCGGGTTAAAATTTAGTTCTGCCCAAATTTGGGATAGGGATTTATGAGGGGGCTACAATTACAAAAATTATTCGTTTTTGATCATATCGATAGACAATCTTAAGTTGTATTACATATTCGAAATTCAGCCTCCTAGGTCAATTAGGAGGAGAGATTTGAGCGTTTTCCCCTTTTTTGACCTGCAGAAAAAGTTGTTCCTCCTTATCTTCCCTCCAAATTGAGTTAAGAAGTTGAAATATGGTATGTAGACTTAGTGGTCGCCATAGATGTGCCTTTTGTAGGGTTTCAACTTTTTAGACGAATTGTACCCCCTCACAGCTGTCCCAATGTAGTTTTTTAGTCGGTTTTTCTCATTTTTTAAGTTTGTTCTTCACATAACTCTCCTCCAAATTGAGCTAGGAAATTGAAATTTGGTATGTAGATTTTATAGGAGTCCTCGATGTGCTTTTTGATGGTGTCGACATTTTATTCTCATTGCATCCCCAACCCTTACCACTGATTAGTTCAATTCTCATAATTATAATATTTCACGAAAATCAGACTGAAAATAGTGATGCTTTTTTTTTATTTCAAGTAAATTAAAAATGAATGAACAACGAATTCGTGATAGAGCAGTTTTTCAATTTTTTTTACCATGTTTGAACTATTTTAAACCTAATTTCATTACTTTTTCATTACCTTCATAACCAAATATTCAAATCACTTACCTTTTCAATTTTTTCTCCACCTTTTAGACACCCCAAATTTAGGTCAAACCTCTTAGAAAGGCACATCTTTAATTCATATATACCGAATTCACATGTCAAATTTCAGCACCCTAGCTGAATTTAGTGACCAAAGGGGGGAGGAACAAATTCAAAAAATAACAAAAAGTATCTAAAAATTTAGTATTTTAGGATTTGAAAAGTTGGTGGTAAATCATTATACCAAATTTCAGCCTCCTATCGCAATAAACTGTTTTTCTTCTAGGTCAAAAAAAGGAGTACCTAACTTCGACGTCTTCTCTTCAAATCAACGTAGGAGATTGATTTTTGGATAAGTGTCCCTTTCTTTGGCAGCTATGACTCAATTTTGACCCAAGGTCATCCCCACTCATATATACCTAATTTGGTTATAAGCTGAGTAAATAGTTTTTAACGTTGGAAAGAAGGAATACACGAATGTTAGAGAATAATATTATTTGACTTCTGACATCCCGAAAACTTACCTTAATTGTCTTCTAATATTTTAAAATAAATTTTTAAAATTTTTTCTTTCAACCCCGCATAGGTTAATAAATCCTAATAGCCTGATTTTTTTCAACAAGATGACAGAAAAAATCAGCTTGAAAATTAACGTAAGTAATTATTTTATCAACTAGAACGATTAAATTTTAATTCAATTTCAGTTCATAGTTGCACTCGTCACTTTGATATATTTATACATAGGACGCGACGTACTTTAATCGAGCATTTTTTTCTCATCTTTGCAACTTTTTTATTCGGCTACCTTTTTCAATTAAGTTCGGCTTATACGCTCGAAAAACTTGACAAATGAAAACGGAAATAAAACCGACAAAGCAATTTACGTAAAAATTTATACCTATTTTATGGATTCGAATAATGGGCTCAAGTGACCACAAGAGTGAAATAAAAAAACTTTCCACAAAGATGACAAACGGTCTCAATATTTCATCACTTATACCACCGTAATGACATCTGGAGATATTCTTGCCAGCACATCCGTATAACTTAAGACTTATACCGAAACGTGAAGACCACCGCAGTATACATAAGGGAAATCGAATGCGACCAGAATTGGTCTTACCGAATAAAGAAAGCCGAGAAGAAAAGAGAAGGAAAAAGAAACTTGTCAATATATATCTATCACGAAAGTAAATTTTCTATACTATAAAATCTACTGAATCCGGTCGACAATATCTATAAACACACGCACACTCCTATAGTAAGCTCAGCATAAAAGAAGAAGAAACTCCTATACCTTATCTCAAATAAGAAAAAGTTGGCCGCTTCGCGTCTCGTCGCATTGTACTGCTTCCTACATACACGTAGCACCTACGTATACTATTTACTATATGCGTGGAAAAGAGAAAAATAATAACTTTTTAGAATAAGTACAACGCAGTTGGACAACTTAAAAATAATATAACTCGAAAGAAGAAGTTCGGCTCAAGTTTTTCACTCGCGTGTCAACTTTTTCACTATAGTGACGATGGTGTGCTGCTTTCGTATATATGGGTTTTATTCGTCGGATCGTATATACACGTTATATTAAATGTGACGTTTAGGTTTTAAAACACGACAAATGTTATCTCTGTCTCACGCACACATTGGCCGACTTTGTTAAACACGTATGTATGCAGCTATGTACCCTAGCTACGTTACGTAAAAAAAAAAAAAAAAAAAAAAAAAAAAAAGCTTATGGATATTTCAACCGAATAAACTATCTTAACACCTGTCAGTCATTGTGTTTCCGGAAAAGTTTATATTATTTAAGCGTTGCCGATACACAGCGTTATGTTACACGTAAAGTAGTATTTTTTCAGTGTTTTGTTTTGTATACTGTTTGTATTTTGTTGTAACATGATGACGATATGCTTGATACGTTTCATTTTTTGATATGTTAATGATGGAGTTTGGTATAGGAAACTAAATTACCGGATGGATCGAATTTTAGATTTTCATCTCTAAAACAGCAAGACAAACGAAGTTAATCCTGTCCTACTTACCCCGAAACAATAACTAAACAGGCAGCTAGAGAGGTAGCTGGATATAATGAGGAACCACGTGTTACAAAACTCATATTATTATACGCAAAATTATAGTTGTTAGAAAATTTTCACCACTTCCGCTTAAATCGGGGGTCTTTTAAAAAGGTCTCTTTTTATTGTTTAATAATGCAAAATAATCCTTTAAAAAAACATTCAGATGTTTTTGAGCCTGATTTTCATAAAATAAAAAAGATAGTTGAATTGCCCACTCATGGAATACAACAACGAGCGCTTCGAGATGTTTTTTCTGGAACTATGGTACGGGTACAAGTAGATATTGGAGTGAATAGCCAATACCACTAAAACGCACATCAAAGACCTACACTAAATCTACATACCAAAATTTAACTTCTAGTTCAATTCGGAGAGGAGATGTGAAAAGAACAAACTCAAAAATAAAACGAAACTACCAAAAAACTTCATTTTCAGGACTTTAGGAGGGTGTAATGAGGCTGAAAAGTTGAAATCTCCTAAAAGATACATCTAAGATCTATACTAAATCTACATACCAAATTGCAACATCCTAGCTCAATTGGGAGGGAAGATAGGGGTGAAACAATCTGTTTTCAAGGTCAAAAAAGAGGGGAAACCACGATATCTCTTCTCTTTATAGATCTAGGAGGTTAATTTTTAAATATTTGATAAAACTTTCGATTCTCCGTCGATTGACTTAAAATGGACCAATTTTATTGATTTTAGCCCCTCAGTAACCTATCCTTCAAATTTGAAAATTACTGAATTTCGACCCAAGGTCACCCCCCACTCATGTGCATCTAATCTGCCGCCAAACTAAACCTATTGAACAAACTGGAATGATTTAGGCCAGTATCGAGCAGAGTAGATGATTTTAGTCTTGGAGAAAAAAAATTACAAATAAATAAAAAACAAAAAAAAACATACTGACTTTCGTGACATATTACAGCCATGAGAATTGAAATTAAGCTCCCAAAAAGCACATCAAGAATCTCTACAAATGGGACATACATAATTTCAACTTCCTCACTCAATTAGGAGGGAAGTTATGCGAAGAACAATCTCTAAAAATTAGAAAAATCCACCAAAAAACTACATATTTAGGGCTGCAAAGGGGTAAAATGGGGCTGAAAAGTCGAGACCCCTAAAGGCAAATATAGGGTCCCAACTAAATGTACATACCAAATTTCAACTTCCTAGCACAATTTAGTGGGGAGACAGGGGAGAAACAGCACTTTTTCAAGATCAAAAAAAAGGGAAAACCTCCGTATCTCCCCTCCTAATTTACTTAGGAGTTTGATTTTTGGATATGTTATACAACCTTTGATTCTCTATCAATTAGCTTAAAAAGAGGCAATTTCTGCATTTTGACCCCAGTTCATCCCCACTCATATATTTCAATGAAAATAAATAAAAATAAATATCTGGCATGACTAAGCATTGTTTTAATGGTCTTCTGGAACCCCAAAACAGATTTTGTTGACATTTCAACCTCCTCATCCACCGTTGGTCGATAGACTGCAATTGCCTGGTTTTCATTGACAATATGATATAAAAAAACAGAATAAAAGTGAAATTAAGAATCATGAAAAAAAAAATTTTTAATCAATAAAAATAAATGAAAATAAAAATTGAAGAAATTGAAACAAAACTAAAAAAATGGAAAAAAGTAAAAAGTAAAAATTTGAAAAAACTATGAAAATTAATAAAGGGAGTAAAAATAAAAGTAATAACAAAAATAAAAATATCTGACATTTCTAAAAATGGTCTGAATGATCTCCTCTAAAACGGAATTTGTTATGCCCTCCCCCTCATTCACCACAGGTCGACAGATTGTGATAGCCTGGTTTTTATTGACAATACAGCATAGAAAATCAGTCTAAAAAACACAAAAAGACAATCTTTTAAAGGTAATACTCTAAAATCATTTCCAGAGAACTTTTTTTAGAAATAAATTTCCTTCGTAGATTTTCAGAAAATCATGAAAAAATGCTACACTAAATGTGACATTTAAAAAAAAATCCCTGTAAAAAGGCGAAATGGTGAAAATTTGCTAAAAATGATAATTTTGAGTGCAAATGATGTGTAATAATTCAATTTTTAAAAATAATTTTTCATATTTTTTTTGAAAATATTTGATAAGTAGTGAATTTGGGTCAGTTTTACAAGTTGAAAAAATCAAGTTGAAAATCTGAAAATTTTACTCAAATTTTGTTCCGTTCAATTTTTGTATAACAAAAGAATTGAAGGAGCTATAAGGAAAATTTTGTAAAGTAATTTTTACATAAAATCTTTGTAGCTTCTTCATTTTTATTGTTACGCCAAATATACACAGAACAAAATTTATCTCACTCTTAATTTACGATTCATTTCAGTCATCAATTTTTTGAAGGGGAGGGGGGATTTTTTTCCATTTAACTAATAATAGTAGCCCTTTTACTTTTGAAGTTAGCCCTAAAATGAATATCAATGCTTGAAAATTTATTTTGATCACAATTTTCCAGTAGTTAACATTTACCTCTTCAATTTTCAAAATAAACAGTTTTTTGGTGATAGCAAGTTATACCTAAATTTTCATGTCTTGACAACATCATACCAAACACACCGTAGAATTTACATTAAATTAAAAGTTCATCAGCTATCACTAAATATGGTCGCAAAAAATCTTATGTAAACAGATCGTGTTAGAGTAAAAGTTACATTGAAAAATGAATCATACTTTTCTGCACCTAACGAATCCAGCAATGTCTGCATTTTGATCAATTTTTTGACTTTTATCACGGTACAGGCGAACCTCGTTTAATATTTTATACTCGCTAACAAAGTTAGCAGATACTTGTAGATAAGAAAATATTTAGACAACCCTGTAGCGCGGCTAATAAAAGTCTTTAAATGCGGAAAAAGTCGTAACCGCGATGTCAAATCTCTTTTATTTCTTGATAAAGAAGGGAAAAGAGCAAAAAGTTTCATTCGAGTGGGTAAAAAACCCTTTAATAAAAATGTTTAAACATCTGAACACGACCACTAATGCATAAGCTTGACCCTCGGTCGTATGATGTACCTCCTACTTACATACACAAACGAAGAAACGAACGCATAGGTACGTTAAAGCGAAAGTGCTATCCTCTCTTTCATTTAGTCGTAGCGGTGAAATTTGTACAAGACCCAGCGGCGCTGTCTTCCTCTATACCCTAAAGGTAATTCTCGTTAATTATTTACATTCAGACGTAACGATTAAAATTCGTCCAAGTTTTAATCCCAAACTGCTCTGGTAAACTGGCAAGAAATTAATACGCGAATGTAGCGAGTCGTTGTCGTTGTGCCTACTACCACGACGACGACGACGACGACAAAGACCCATGATACATATATAAAAACCAAGCTACGTATATGACGAAAAGCTCGAATCGAGGGAAGGTTTTATAACCAAACGAGAAACGAACAAAACTCTGTGCATTAGTATTGCTGAAACTTGTATTGGTTTCGGTATTTAATAATTAAACATTTCGTATTCGTTGTTTTGTGTGAATTTACTCGAAAAGCAGGTATTTTAAGGCGAAAATTATTTTATTTCGTTTCTTTTTTCAGCGAACCAGCAAAATCACCTTGAATTAAATTATGCAAAAATTTTCAGCTATTTCCTCACATAAAACTCATCATCAAACTAGAAATACCTTTGGTGTTGGAAAAAAAATTTCCACTCTGTTGGAGTACAAAGAAATTTAGGTCAGGTCACTCACTATACGTCGTTAAATAAGTCTACCCGGCAGCCATCGACATAACTAACGAAACGACACCCTATCGAGTATAATTAGTGGAATGTATTAAAATTCAAGACTAAAAATAGATTCATCAACTTTATGGTTTTAATTTCTTAATATATAACGATACCAAATACCCTTGACTAATTGGAAAGTGAACCCTTAAGAATATATCAATCATCTTTGTTGACTGCGTTTCGAGTTCTTTCAGCTCATTTAAAGCAAAAAAGATAATTCAATTATAATGCTAAATAGGAAAAAAACACCAGCAAAAAAAAAACCTGTTACTTATACTCGTTTCATCATTATATTGTAATAATACGTACTTTAAAATCATCTGTTGTTTAATTTTTCCAGTTTTCTGATTTCCTTCGCTGCTGTGTAAGTATTTGCTTTCTGCAAATCACCGATAACAAAATTTCAGCTAACATTTCAATATTTTCCTTTAATTTCGCGAAATGTTTATCAACGCAAATGGAACCGTCGAATAAATTTTTATTTTTTCGCTGGCATTACAAAAAAAAAAGAAAATAATAATAACCGACGTGGTTCACAACCACGCAGCTTAGGTCTAGGTGTAGGTACCACTGGGAAAACGTAATTTCATTTAAACCTCTTTTGCAAAATAATATATAGGTACGAGTGAGTAGTGTATTCGTACAGTCAAAAAATACCAGATATCTACCTACCGAAGGAAGGTATTACCTTCGACGATGAGAATCTAATCATCACCGAGTAGCAGGCTATTATAATTTCGTCGAAATACCATTTTCGGTTCATATACTCGAAATCTATCCGACGACGTAGCTACCGAGTCATCTGCGTATTATGAGAACGAATTGAAAAGCGCTTTTATATATCGTTTATCAAGCCAAACGCGTATATGAAAAATTGACTTTCATTTTTCAAATACGACATTTTGAGCTTTTCGAGGTCGAAAAGCTGATTTCATCTATTTATCCGCGTCTTCCAAAACACACTCGTAGCTTTTAAATGATGAAAAGATTGCTAAAGGATTACCTGTGCGTATGTGTACGTATATACATATGCTACCTACATTATACATACGAAGAGCAGCTAGTATTCGAATAAAGCACAACGAAAGTAGCGTACGAAAAAAAATATGGAAGAAAAAACCAACGATCGAACGAGGCAAAAATGTTCTTCCGAGAGGCATATTCAACCTTGGGTTGAGTTTTTTATAAGTTTAAAAAAAAAAATTATTCGCAGACTGTTAATGCGGGTAGCAACTTATTCTTTATGCTAATCAAATACTCATGCTTGATTCTGGAAATGAGTTGGAGAATAATCGAGTAAAGAGAGTGAATCGACCTTTGCTTGAGATTTTCAAGTTATCAAGTGGAAGTTGGCCTCTATGGTTTGAACTCACTGGTAAAAATTCTAGACCCTTACCTTAGAAAACCTCACAAAAGACACATCGAGGGACTATACTACATCCACATACCAAATTTCAACTTGCTAGCACAATTTTGAGGAAATTTATGCAAGGAACGAGCTCAAAACATAAGAAACCCTCCCAACTCCAAACTACATTTTTGGGGTTGTAATGGGATGCAATGAGGCTGAAAAGTCTAGATCTGGCAGAAAGCACATCTACGACCTATACTACACTTACATAACAAATGTAAACTTTCTAGCTCAATTTAGAGGCGAATTATGCGAGAAACAAACTCACAACATAAGAAAACCCGTCCAAAAATCACATTTTTCAAGCTGCAAGAAGGAGCAATGGGTCTGAAAAGTCGAAACCACCAAAAGGCAAATCCACGATCCGTAATAAGCCGATATATTAAATTTCAACTTCCTAGCTCAATTTGGATGGAAGATAGGGAAAGAACAGCATTTTTTTAACATCAAAAAGAAATAAACTCACCGTATTCCCCTTCCCGATAGACTTACGAGACTGATTTTTGGATATGTTTGTAGTGTTAGGAGGCCGTTTTGGCCACTCCTGACTCGGGCCTAGCCAAATGGCCTAAATTCAGCCCCTGCTTCTCGAATAGTCAGTCTAGAAAGTGTCCTCGGGAAACCCTCTCCCACCTACACCTAGCTTGTGCAATAAGAAGACAAACATTAAAATAAGAATACTATGTACCTCACCAGTAGGACCTATGTCCGAACACGATTAGTCCACATAGCTGGACACAGTTTATTCGACCATCAGGGTCAGATGAACACGAAAGTTGAAAATAAATCTCCACAGGAGGGAGGGGGGAGCACAAAGGGCCAAACGGCCGAAAGGATCAATCTATATTACACAACTTTAGGTAGGTAAGCCTTATGTACATACCTACATGTTATGCGACTTTGGAATGTATAGCCTCAAGCTTACCTTTAATAGACTTCATATCGCTTATAACAGCTACCAGATGCTCTTTAGAAGCCTCCAGACCCCCTTCATTAGCCTCCAAACCTTTTATTTAGCCCCAAGACCCCCTCCAATAGCCTCCATACCCTTTTAACTGCCGCCACACCCCTTACATCTTCAATAGTTTTCATACCCCTTATATAGCCTTAATACCTTCTTCAATATCCTTCATACCATTTACAATAACTTTCAGGCCCCCCCCCTAATAACCTCCAAACTCCCTGTAACGACCTTCAGACCCGTCCATAGCCATCTTAGCTCCTTCAATAGTCTTCATACCCCTTATAATAGCCTCTAGACCCTTTTTAACACTGTCAAAACCTCTTAAATAGCCACCACATCTGAAAACCACCAGACTTCATTTAACAGCCTCCAGATCCCTTATAATAGCCTCCGTAACCCTTTTAATGGCCTCTGCACCCCTTACATAGCCTTAGCCCCCATACCCCCCTTTAACGGCCTCTAAACTACTTTTACAGCCTAAGGCTATTTAAAGGGCTGGGAGTCAATAAAAGGAGTACGGAGGCTATTGCAGGGGGTGTTGAAGCTATGTAACAAGTGTGGAGGCTGTTATAAGGGGTATGAAAGCCATTGAAGGGGGTGTTAAGGCCATATAAGGGGCGTGGAGGCCGTTAAAGGAGGCCTGAAGGCCACTGGAGAGGGTATTAAGGTTATGTAAGGGGTTTGGAGACTATTACAGCGAGTATGAAGCTATTGAAAGGGATATTAAGGCTACGTAAGGGGTCTGCAGGCTGTTAAAGACGATGAGGATGCTATTGAAGGGGTTTTTGAGGTATGAAGTTTGGAGGCTAAAGAAGGGGGTATTGGGACCGTTTAGTTTACTGTTGTTGGTCAACTGCTGACTTTAAAATCGACTACATAAATTTGCAGAATGCGTTATTACACATCTTTCGGGCACTACCCCCCCCCCCCCCCCCCCCCCCCCGCCATAAGTCAATTGTCCGTAATAGCCTAGTTCTCATTGACAATATGCCATAGAAATCAAGCAAAAAACCAAACAAAGAGGTTAATTTTCAGCTTTCAAGATGTAAAATGACAAAAAAATATCATTGAACAGACTAAAAATTTGAAAAACAGAAAAAAAAATCTGCACAAAATATCATTTTTTTAGCTAAATGTAGTTCAGATATGAAACATTCAGGAGGTATCACCACTGTAATCTCCAATAAAATTACCCAGAATGTATTTTATAAAAGAGAAGCCTTGCAAAAAAAAAACAAAGATAAGCTGAAAACAAACAGTACATTAATACGAAAATTAGGATTTTTCCAATTCTATATTATAATTTCATTGATCAGTTAGTATCTCGCCAACAAAACCCACCCAGACAAAGAACCGACACTGTGTTCGGAATTTATGCCCTCGAATTAGTCTAAACACACTCTTATCTCGATTTTCCAAACCTTAGGAAAAGTTTTTCACCTCAGTTCTGAAAATGTTTTTCCGTGGAAAACATTTTCCAATCAATTTTTGAACTTTTTTCAGTCATACTCCCTATTTCAACCCTCTTCAGTTGTGTTCAAGCATTATTTTCAGACAGCACAACACAGGAAAAAAGTCAGAGATCATTAAACTGTTGAACGTTTCAAAATTAATATTCACACACGAAATTATGCTATAAGTTGCTAAAAAAGGTGGCAAGCTGAAATTTCACCATTCGATTGGAAACTACCTTGTAACCACTTTCGACGATTGAAAATACCGACTGATATGAATTTCCAATTTTACCTTCACACATCCATCTTTATCGTTCCTTTTCATAGTCAGCACTTTCAAGAATGATAGAGCAAGTGAACACTTTAGGGAAAAAAACGTAGGCAAAATAGGGAGATAACGAAAAGAAAAAAAATTGCGGTAAATTCAAAGCATTTTCAATAGAGAAACATGATGCAGCGCATTTAATAATAATGAAGCGATTTGTGTCACCACATATACTTAACTATCACACATACGTATTGTCAATGCTTATGGCAACACCTATATAACATATACTTGTACACAATATACATACAATGTACATATATGCCACCATAAGTACATACTTCTGGTACAAAGTGTTATATAGTACGTTCTTTAGGTCGACAGAAATGAAATAGAACGCAGAAAAGAGAGGGAAGAGAACGAAAAGCGCCAGAAATAGGTAAAGTGCGAGAAAACGAGCGCGAATATGAGCGAAAAAAAAAAAAAAGAAAAAATACAAAAGAATACGTGAAGCATTAAGAAAATGGTAGCATAGGGCGGCGTGGCAGTGTGTAAATAAGACTGGAAATTAATTTCCTAATTTATCTCGATCTCGCGTGTTTTTCTTTCGTTCTATTCCAAGCTACAATATATATATATCTATATCTATATATATATACATGATACAACATGGTATCGGTATAAGAGAAAATTCGCTTCGTTTTTAAAAGGAATTTTCTTGGCTGGAAGCTGAGCAGCGCTGTACCGTTTCGTTACTTCAAGTTACCAGTAAAATATTTCCAATATATTTATAACCGAATTGATAAATCTTATTTGAAAATGAGTCGAGTTGAGAAGCTGGTAAAAACACAACGAGATAGAATTTTCGACATTTTGCGCGCAGTTTTTCGCCTTGTTTCGGAAAGAATTCAAAGCATTCCGATGCTATGGTGAACATAACTATATACCCAGCCTTATTAAAATTTTCTGCAAAGGATTGCTTCGAAAGCGTTTTCTTTTGCTTCACAATTACTTTTTTCTCTTTCTCTCGCGCATTTCCAAACCGTTCCAACGTTGCTGATTCATTTCAAATAAGTATAAATAAACAAGACGAACGACGCGACACAAAAACCGGCGTTTAAATGAAAACAGACATTACAACAAGAAGTATTATATAGGTATACCAGAATACAACAAGCTCAAAAATCTAAAATGAAACTTTACAAATAAGAGTACAAGTATAAAGAACAGTTGATGATGGTAGTCAGAAGAGGGGCTATGTATTCCAGAAAAAGACAGGCTATATCATCGTCGTTTGATGTTTAACCAATATCAAAGTGAGTTTCATTCTTACACGGTGCAATTTTGAAAAATGCTGTATACGTTCGCGAAACAATTTCTCGAGTTTGTCTCATTTCGTCGAGTTCCTGAGCTTACGTATTACAAGTACAACTACACGATGTAACACAAATCTTCACTTTCTTACTAAGTATATACGTAATAAGTAGGCTCCCTTTACAACTTTGTATAGTGCGTTAGGAAAATTAAATCAGCAGTTATGATTACTACGACGACGAAGACGACGACGATATTCTCGAATTTTGGTATATAGTAATCGGGCATATTACGTTAACTAATCGCCTTCGGTTCGATTTTAATTAAAACTCAAAAGCCAACAGCGAACGTAAATTTTCAAGTTTAAGGTAACATTTTCACTCGATCGAGAGCACCCCGTAAATCGGCGACCTTTTTTTCGCCATTTTACGCAGCTGCCGCCCAACTTTTGATACTTTGGTCGGCCGGCATCCGCCGCCATTCTGGCGAGTTATTAATTTACAGAAGAGCGTGTTAACAATAACTCAGCGGCTCTTGTACAAATGGAACGTGAACGAAATACACAAAAAGCTCGAAAATGCTACCTCTTCGCTCCGCGAGCTCGTCTTAACAACATAAGAACCGAATCAACGGAAAACACAAAGAATCAACAACAACTATACCACGGATACCGAAGCAATTCGTATAAAAGCGATGAGACGGTTTCTCTCTCGCGAGCTAGCGTCGTCCGTCCGAGGGTAACCGGCGGCGACGCGACGTGATGCGGTGTATTCTTTAAGAAAAATCTTAAAACGCTATATAGCCCAGATAAGTTAATTGAATGTGGGATTACCGAAAGCAATTCTCCACTTTCGAATTTCCTTCACTCTCTTTTTGCTTTTTTTTCCTTTTCTTTTCTTTTTCTTTTTTTTTTTTTTTCGCTCTTACATACCGAGAGGTATATGTACCTACTTAGATACTATATGTACTTTATCTGTGCTGAACGTAAAAACTCATATTCACGCTGTGAAATGCACAACGTACCGAACCAGTGGGTCTATTACCATTGTACACAAAGCAAAGATATCTATTTGTCTGCAAATTATAGCACGAGTTTCATTTAAAGCTACTGCTGGAGAATTTTCTGCAGTAGATATTTACTCGAATGGCATTTATCAGAAATTTTCTCAGTTTTAATACCTGCATGAGCAGACCACCTTTGCTTTAATACACTCATATGCGGAGTGTTATATCTTAATATGAATCCCCTTCAACTAGCACCTATGCAACACATACCAAATCTATGTATGCACATTTGTCTGAGCTCCGGATTGAAGGAACTGAGATATACTCGTATAAAAAATTTTTTCCCGAAAGTTATTTAGCATATTTAACTCTATTTTTTGGAATAACCGTTACAAATAAAATGTTGAGATTTAAACCAGGTGAGAGGGAATTTCTATTTATAATGTGATGATGTGATCGTTTGTTTTGCAAGGTTATTAGTTGGGAGCATAAAACGACAAAAGTTCGATCTCTTAACACCCTCCCACTCCCCTTCTAATCACTCTCATGTCTGATATGAATATATATCTGAATGTGTTTTAATATTTGATTTTTAGCTTTCTACTTCAGAAAGCAGAAGAACTCTCTTTTCTCACATTATACAAGTACAAAAAAAGAACATCGCTTTGTGATAGTTTCAGCTTGATTTTTGTGACATATTGCAATCATGAGAATTGAGGATAGAAAGCGTTCAATGGGGCTAAAAAATCAAAACCTCCAAAAGGCACATCTAGGGTTCTTACCGACTGTGTATACCTAATTTCAACTTCCTAGTCCAATTTGGAGGAGAGTTATGCAAGAGCAAATATTAGAAATTAAAAAAAAAAACAACTGAAAAAACCACAAATTCAGGACTGGGAGGAGGTGCAATGGAGCTGAAAAATCGAGACATCCAAAAAACACAATTAGGTTCCCTACTAAATGTACATACCAAATTTCAACCTCCTAGCTCAATTTGGAGGGGAGTTGTGCGAGGAATAAACTCGAAAAAATCACCAAAAACCACATATTTGGAGCTGTGAAGGTACAAAATGGGTCTAAAAAGTCGCAACCTCCAAACGGCACATCTAGAGTCTCTACTGAATATACACATACCTAATTACAACTTCCTAGCATAGTTTGGAGGGGAGTTATGCGAGGAACGAAGTCAAAAAATAGGAAACCAAAAAACCACATACTCGGAGCTTTGATGGGGTCAAATGAAGCTAAAAAGTAGAGACCCCAAAAAGGCACGTCTAGGACCCCTACTGCATGTACGTGCTAAATTTCAAATTCAAAATACTCTTAAACGGTTCAAAAAAAATGAAAAAAAAAAAAAAAGAAAAATTGCTTCAGGGTCTGAAATAGATGAAATAGGTTTCTTTTTATACATCTTTTTCAATTTTTAACAAAGACTCCTGAAATAAGATGGTGCAATGTGCAGTGTCGCTGATTGGGATGAAACTCATCCAAAATGTTGGTTTTGATTTAAAATTAAAGAAACTAAAATAACCGGATGGAAATCTCCTGCTCCATGAGTAAAGGGATTACGGTTTGGAATTTTTTCTTTGTTCTCCCTGTAGGGGCACTGTTCATTAATCCATCTATGTCTGAGATCTTGACCAATCAGAATTGTGAAAAAATTGAATAGGAATCAAAGAACAGCGCTCTTAGTGGAGAAATCTCGAGTAACTCTGGACAAAAATTTCAGTAAACCCCTTACCGCTGTACCCACTGGTTTCCATCTTGGTGTTTCAACGTCTGTAATCTACAGCCACCTCGAAAATTTTTTTGACCCGTTCCCCTCACCCTGAACCAGATATCATATCCGTACATGCTCAAAATACAATATTTCCCATCTTCGAGGAGGACGTCAATAGACATGAAAATGACAATTTTCAATTCTTGATGCCTAAACAAGTAATTATACAGGTTACGGAGAAGTTAAATTAACTTTTGAGCAAGTATTCACATTTCTCACGAATTGTGCGTGGAAATGACAATTCGAAACATTTTTTCAGGTGGCTTTAGATCAAAACCCACATTTTGGGTGAGTTTCATTCCAATCGGCGACAGGGCAGATTGCACCACCGTATCGTAGGAGAATCTTTATACTGAAATACGTGAAGAATGACCATTTTTGAGTGCCCATGAAAAATTAATTATTGAAGGTAAAGTTGAAATATTGTGGTTGATCGTTTGAAATTAATGTTTCCCAAAAAAATGATTCAAAGTATATATAAAAATCGTAAAAAAAAAAAACACAAAAAAGGAAATTCTTTGAAAAGCCCCTAAAAAGAGAAATAATATTAAAAACTTGCCACAAATGATCTTTTTGAGGTAAAATACTCGATAGTATAAAAGTTTAATTTTTGAAAATTTTCGAACTTTGAGTCAGTTTTGCAAATTGAAAAAATTGAATTGGATGAGCTGAAACTTATACATCATTTTGATGTAATTTCGCAACTATTGTCAACCTACTGTGTGCATATTTCAAAAAAAAAAGGCCCACCCTAATACCTACTTTAATCTCATACCAATGCACTCAATTCACAACTCGAGAACCAACATACATTTCGTACGTGTACATTGTAAAAATACAAGCTTATGCTCCAGTAATACAGATAAAAAATGAAATACTTCAATATACTTCATAAGTACATTTATGCACTCGTTAATTAAAATACTTCAGAAATAATCACATTTATTTGCTCTAATAAGAGAAGCGCCAATATCAACGCAGTTTATCCACGAACCGAATATGATGTATACCTAATGAAAGGAGCATCTGATGCACATGTATGTATCGTGTGGGAAAAGCAAAAGGCAAACAGGAACAGTCGAACGAACAAAAATACAAGCACAAGCGTACATTCGATGGCAACAATGAAGATGAGGCGATGTTGCGATAGAAGGGAGAAAAAAACAACTCTGCACATTGAGAGATCGTTTACAATTGGCAAATGGTAAACGTTTAAATTGAACTAGCAAAATCAACATTAATTAGCATTTACAAAGCGTGTTTTGAACTTTCAATTTTGACGGTTTTTAATTACTATCATCATCGATCCCTACCCTTATATAATGGTTAGGATTGGTGATCGGGTTTTTGGTCAACAAACGATGAAGCGTGGTGTTTTGAAAAATACCAAACGTATACGTCGCATTTATTTAGTGAGGAAAAAATGTACGTAGAATACCGATTGTGTTTTTAATTACCAAGTACAATTGGGTTTATTTACAGAATGACGTTTGCGATAAATGCTGTAGCAGTGGTGGTGTAGACTCGTAAAACTGTAAAAAAAAAAATTAAAAATTCTACCTAACGTCACACTGTTTACAAATAGAAATCCTAATTTCAAAAATACATAGAAATTGGGAATTCGCGAGCAAGAAAATTCTGAATTATTCAAGTATGAAGAGGCGAAAAGGGCAATGCTCTCCAAAATGGTTTAAAAACAATCATTCGATTTCACTCCTCAAAGCTTCTAGGATAGATAGCATCATACGTTTTTGGAAATTGTCTCAGACATATCTCGTTTCTAAATTGAGCTAATTGGTATTTAGATTCAGTGACGTCCCAAATCTGCGTTTCTGGAGATTCGAACTAGTCATTCAGAATCAACCTACATTCCAATACAACCACTGCCAACGATATATTTTTTTTAAATCCAAATATTTCACCAAAAACAGATTAATTATAATATAGCTTCGCAAGGCGAAGATGTATTATAATTTTTCGTTATATTTGTACTTGCATTATTGTTTTTTATTTGAATTTTCCTTATCATATTGTTAATGAAAACCAAACTATTGCGCAGGGTATCGATCTACGGCGGATGAAAGGTCGAGAAGACCAATGAGACTATTTTCGGCCATGTCAGATATTTCTTTTTAGCCTCATTCTCCATGTCATATTCTCAATGAAAACCAGGCTATTACGGTCTTTCAACCTAGGGTGGGTGAGAGAGGATTACTAACAAAAACCCGTGTTAGGATTCTAGAAGACCATTACGACCATTTTTGGCCATGTTAATTAGATATTTTATTCCCTCTTCAATAAAAAATAATTTTCTTAGCTGTATACCAACCAAAATTGTCCAAATTTGAAAAATGGGCTTCAATTTGAGGCAAATTTGATATTTTGAAATGGGGTTGACCTGGGGTAAAAATTCAGTTCTGCCCAAATTTGGGGAGGGGGTGCTAAGGGGCTAAAATTGCAAAAAATGTTCTTATTTAAGCTAATCGATATATTCAAAAATCAGCCTCCTAGGTCAATTAGGAGGGGGAATATGGGAGTTTTTTTTCTTTTTTTCCCTTTGGAAACAGGCGTTCCTCACCTATCCCCCCCCCCAGCTAGGAAGTTGAAATTTAGAATGTAGAGCTTTAGGTGTGCTTTTTAGGGATTTTGACTTTTCAACCTCATTGCACCCTCTCACACAGCACCGAAAAAATGATTATTTGTTGATTTTTTTTTGTGGGTAGCCTTAGCAAAGCGAAGATACGAACTGCGGTTAATTTTTTGTATACGAATCTGCTAGGTAGATTTAGCGGTGGTTCCAAATGTGGCCTTTGTTGGTCTGAATTATGCATTTTAAAATCACTTTCTATTCTTACCACTGATTAGGAATTCGCGATGCTTTTTTTCAGTCCAAATAATTTTATATTTCATGAAAATCAGTTTCTTTTTTATTTATTCCATTAAATTTTCTACTCGGAACCAAAAATCGATTCAAAAATTGGTCAAATTTAGGCATTCGGATTTCATTGACTGAGAATTTTATGTAATGAGTCAAACGAGTGGAGATGACTGCTGTAGGTCTTTTCGGCCCTGTTTTTTTTTTTATTTCAATCGCGGAATAATTTTTATGAACTCGGATTTGAAATAAAGTTTAATAACACCTTCTACTATGATACAGTTATTTACAAGAAGCGAACTTCATAAAAACGAAATTAAAATCTAAAAGTATATCAACGTTTTTTAAAAGCACGAAAGAGACTTTAAGTTTGTTCAGTCACGACTAATTATACGTAAAGATAAGAGCACCACTCTCATTTTCAACCAACTTAATTCATCTCAAAAATCGTTCTTTTTATTTGATAAATTTTGACCCACTTTGCCTTGATCAATTGTTCCTAATTTCGATTGTTTCTGTATTTGAAAACTCGTAAAATTTATATTTTGCTGCCATTACAACGACCTTGGATGAAAATTCAGTGATGCCCAAATTTGGAGGAGGAGGTGTTAAAAAGCTAAAATCACAAAAATTGTACGTTCATAAAACAATCGATAGAAAACAAAAAGTTGCATTAAATATCCAAAAATTAGCCTCTCTCCACGTCAATTAGGAGGAGAGATATGGAACGAAGGCTCCAATACCCGCCTGTACCCCTACCATTGATCGAGAAAAAATATTCTAGATCGCACTTTTTTTTTTAATTTACATCTATCCCCGATGCAATTTTATAAATACCAACGATAAAATTGTTTAACAAAAATTACTCACGTATCGTACTAGTAATGGACACCAGGTAGGCAAATGACATACTCTACATTCTCATGATCGTAACATATCAATATAACGATCAAAAATTATGCTCGCATTCTTACCTGCAACAAATCAAACAATATTTCGTTACTACTTAATCGATAAATTCATATTATCAGTCTACATAGAAACTTAAAATTAATAATCTACCCAACTTTATGGTATGCACAGCAAATATCTACTATATTTCTGCGAGTAAATTCTATCAGGGTCAAATTCGATGTAATGGTAAGTTTTAGGGAGAACTTGTACACTATGGAAATAAATCTTCGCTCGCAGACAACCATAGAAAGGATGGATTGCATCGAAAAAAAGAAAAAAGCAAAAAAAAAAAGAAAAAAACGTCAACGAAATATCGTATTTTATATAAAAACGCATCTAGCAGGGCTTCCGCTTCCGCCTGAGGGTGTTACCGTGTTTCTTATATACGAGCTTATTTCGTCGTGACGAGCGAAACGAAAGAAATAAAGAGGAGAGGGGGAAAATACCACCGAACGCCTTACACACGCCATAGTACCTACTATTTCACACATATCTGTCTCTTAAGCCGAGAAATACTACTTTACGTAATTTATAGCCAACTGTAGGAAAGAAAATTTTTTCCTATACCGCAAATTTTTACGCTTCGTGTGTACTACCAATTCGTCGTCGCCTCGTCTTGCGGTAAATGTGCAACGTAAAAGCTCGCGAAGACGTAGCAGTAATTATATGAAGCGTGAAGCCAGCAATCCGACGTCATAAATAATATTTAAAAATCCGTCTTTTTTAACGGGTCACGCACGCCACCATCATTATTATCATCATCGGTGGGAACAAAAAAAAAAAAAAGGCAAAAAGTTACCACCATGTATCGACGCTTTATTCCCTACATTGCTTAAAAAGAGAGGAGAAAAAACATAACGTACATCATTTAATCACAATTACCCACCTTATACTACATACTAAGTTATACCAACCTACCTACCTACTACCTACCTATATACAGACGAGAATACCAGAGTTTTCCTAAATTAACTTTTACGCTTTATACATCCAGCCAACCAGACGTCGATAAGCTAGCTACCCATATAAAGCGGTGAAATACCCTTACAAAACATACTCTCACACGTTGCCTTAACCGCCGCGTCGAAAACTTGCTCGAAATTAAGTGCAACAAATCACATAGGGGAATACGTTAAAGTACAAAACGTCTTAACGAAAAAGAAAAAGCCAAAAAAAAAAAAGTAAAAAGCAACGCAAGAGTCTATAACCATATTCGTTTAAAATTGCGCTTTCTCTGACGCCAACAACACCATACCACCATCACCCCTACAGCCCCCTGTAATCATCTTATACGCTGGTAATTCTTATACACTACGTACATGCTCTATACCGAAAAGAAACCAACGCATACTACGAGCTGTATTTCTTCAAAGAGCAAACCACCGAAATAATGCGAAATTAAAACGCAACTTCGATTTTTCCTCTTTCAGCATCGTTGGGTAAATGAACCTCCACGTGCTATATATGACTCGAGGGAGCATCATTAAGATGCCGCCAGAGAATTGCGATGATTTTTTTTTCCTCTTTTTTCTACGTAGCATATCCCTTCCAATGTGAATACGATACAAATAAGTAAGCACATGAGCGAAGGCACGATATTTACATTATTATGTAAAATGTAGGTAGGCTGAATGTTTTTTTACCGCGTAAAATGTATGTTTGTATACGCTATACGGTTGCAATTCAGATGGGTTACATTATTACAGTGTTACCAGAGATTCTAATTCATACTAAAGACGTGGAGTTTTTTTTTTTTTTTTTTTGGTATACTACAATAACCAAAACGTATCTTAATCGAACAAACAGTTTTTTATGTTGTTTTTTTTTGGGGGGAAATTAATAAATGATGGGATGATAATAATTGCAAAATAACTTGAAAATTGTGATAAACAATTTTCAGCTCTCCAACTCAATTTTTCTAACTGAAAATTTGACTTTAAGTTCAAAAATATTCAAAACTCGAAAAAAAAAATGTTGAAAAATTCTTTCCAAAAATGGAATAATACAAGTAAGTATTTATATGCAAAATTATCATTGAAGACAAATTTCCATCATCACCCTCTTTTCATGAATTTTAAAAAATTTTAATTTTGCATTTTTTTCAAGATTTTTTTGAAAAACTATACAATAGGTGTACAACAGGTCCATTAAATTTTTTTTGCAAGTTGGAGAGGGTTGATGAAAAAAGTTTCGAAATGACGTCAAATAGACGTAATAAAAATTTGGGCACACTCGCTTGATTTTTGACAGCTCCCCTCCACGTATTTTCAATTTTTTCAAAATAAAAAATCAGAAAAATTACGAATTTTAAGCATTTTTGATACGGTATAATGCATAAAAATATTTTATTAGCTTTTTTCACCCAAACAATTCAAAATATGATTATTTCACATACTTTCTACGCTTATAAAATCATTACACAAAAAAACTAACAACAGATTCATATTAGGCAACTCAAACTATCCCCATAAACACCATTCGCGCGATAAAAGTATTCAAACTTCCAAAATTCATATCGTTAAAAATCAGTGAAAAGATTCACAAAAATTTGTAAAAAAATGCGGAAAATTGATTAACCATCACAAAATAATGTTGAAAAATGTGTAAAATTTGACCTGAAAAACGATGTAAATTATTGAAAATTGGATGAAAAGTTGACTAAAACGAGTTGGGAAGGCGAAAAATCGATAAAACTCGCGAAAAAATGTTGAAAAACACGTGAAAATTGACCTAACATATGAACAAAATCTTTAAAAATCATAGAAAATTTAATAAAATGAGGAAAATTGCCCAAAAACCGTTAAAAATGATTGAAAATTGAGTAAAAGTTTGACAAAAAATGGGTAAGAAGTGCAAAAAATTGATCAAAAATTTCGAAGAACTTTGCATTTCCAACATATTATTCTCAAATTTTTAACCAAATTTCAATGATTTGTAACAATTTTATCGTGTTTTTGGTAAATTTTTACACATTTTTCAACATTTTTAATTCATTTTGATCAAATTTTTTTTCAATTTTCAATGATTTTTAACGATTTTTAGTCGATTTTCACTTTTTTTATCAATTTATTATTAGATTTACAAGGATTTTCAACTGTTTTTTTTTTATAGTTGATCTGTTTTCTGTATTTTTAATGCATTTTGGTCAATTTTTTCCCCCAATTTTCAATGATTTTTCTTAGTGTTCCATGATTTTTAACGATTTTAACCACATTTTAGGTAAGTTTTCCAGTGTTTTTCAAAATTTTTTCGTGAATTTTGACCAATTTTCAGATAAATTTTAACAATTTTTGGTCAATTTTCACGAATTTTTTCAACATTTTTTTTGATATTTGATCAATTTTTTATTTTTTATCCCATTTGTGACAAATTTTACCCAATTTTCAATTTTTTTCAATAATTTTTGGTCATTTTCACTTATTTTTCAACATTATTTTGTGATTTTTGATCAATTTTCAATGATTTCTGACGATTTTGGTAAATTTTCGTCTATTTTTCTACATCATTTCGTCGTATTTTTTTTTTCGATTTTTGATGAATTGTTTTGCATTTTAAATCCATTTATGTGAAAATTTTTAACCAATTTTCACAGTTTTCAATAATTCAAGGTCAATTTTTCAGCTGTTTTTCAAAATTTTTTCGATGATTTTTAATAATTTGGATTTTTGAAATTTGGGTACTTTTATCGTGCGAATAGTATTTATGGGGGCAGTTGGAACTGCTCAATAGGAATCTGTTGTTAGTTTTTTTGTGTGATCATTTCGTAATTGAGAAAGTAAAATTATAAATTTTCAGCTTCGTGCTGTATTCATCTTAATTAAAATTACAAAAATTGAGAAAAAAAATCGAAATGAAGTGAAAATTAGGAAAGTGTTACATGAATAAGTATTTCGGGATACATTATGAGCAAAAAACATGGTAAAAAATGGAAAATGGTTTTTCCATTTTTCAAAATGTTTCCAAATTTTTCTAAGCGTAAAAAAAATATCACTTAGTACATACGGATCAGATACTCAATTTGAAGTTTTCAAACATGCGTTTCGAGTAAAAAAAATTGTCGGAAATGTTTTCCCAAATAATACTATTTGGTATAATCTATCATCCATGCAAATTTAAAAAAAAATCGGTTGAAAATTTGCGATAGTGAAAATTCTTAATGCCAAGGCCAAAAAAAGTAACTTTTTGAAGCATAACAAGGACTTAGGAGAAGGGTAGGAGACTAGAATTTTTACCACGAGGTTTTCACACTGTAAGAATCAAATTCAATCCGTTAGTTTCATACCTCAGCTGTGGGGCAGAATCATTTTTTTTATTCGTGGTACTTTTTCACTACTTTCCACTCCTAACTATGGCCCAAATCTTTACTTCTCTATTACTTTCACTATCTGTTTAGACAGTTAATTCTGGCATGATTACCACAGTTTTTCTGATCCAAATTTACAAAAACGAAGGGAGCTGGGAATTATGACAGAAAGACGAGTAAACCCGAAGAAAAATCAAACCAAGTTAACAGAAACAAAAATATATCGAACGTTTTTTCAGCAAGTAAATTATCCATTTTCTTCAAAATTTCGTTCCACAAAACACCCATAATCATCATAAATTCCGTAAAATATGAATGAAATTCTGCGAAAATTTATACCATAAATTCCAATTGAGTACATAAGTAGTTTAGATGTGTTAATGATTCGTGTCACACAGTATGAGTGTATTCAATTCTACAAATCACACTCGACTGTTCCAAGATCAAAGCAGATTTAACCAGCAAAAATTATCCAACTTATCATGAAAGGAATGCAAATTTCGACTTGAAAAGTATATCAATGACGATGCTTACAGCAGCAAATATGAACGTAAGTATGTAGAATACATACAAGTAAACTCACAAAGGTGGATAAAGCTCATCCATCGCGTGAAAATTAATGAAATAAAGCCCTTTTAAGAACCCTAAACGCGTGCCAGAGTTCATTGGTTTATGGATATAGTAACGTGATCGGGGGAACCTGTCACGAATGGCGGCACGTCATTTGTTATTAATAACCAGACGACGTGTATAGCTCTATACACATACGTATAATTTTTTCAGTCACAAATTTCGTCCTTATTCCGCGCTCGCGTTTACGTTTTAATTAAAAGCACCCTGCCAAAAAAAAGGAAAACGATTCGTTGAGAATTCATGAGATTGGAAATTAGTAATTCTAATTCGATTTAAGGTGGCGGAGACCAGAGAGCGGCGGACTTTTTCGAAAAGTCGGCTCCTATACACGAACGATAAAAATTAACGAGGTCGTACACGGGCGGTAACGTGTATATTTTTTACTTATTAGCGTCATCGTTGGTTGGTCGGTCTTTCGGTCTATTTCTTCATCGTCCTCATCATCATCATTATTGTCGTTATAATGAAAAATAAAAATGGAAAGCGCCGGTGACTTAACGTTTTCATTGTACGGCGGGCGAAGATGATAATTTTAATAGCTTAAACGTCATGTTGTGAATTCAAAATAAGCTTAAATTTGTTATCAAAGCTCATTTGTAAGCCGTTTGGGTAACTGTGTGTTTCGTTAATGCCTTAACTAGTAGTCTGGTTTTTTGTGGCAGCCTTGCCGCCGTATAGTATACAGTATTCTAACATCGCAGCCCCCCTCCCCCCCCACAAACCCCAGCTCTACTTTCATCCTACACCACCGTTCTGTTCATCGTACGCGAGCATTAACGGTGAAAAAGTTGAGCGTTATGAGAAATATTGGCACGAACGGGTGACCCTTTGCTTTTTATTTTTATTTCATTTATTTATGGTTCGAAATTAAAATACCGTTGTAGACGAGTAAGTTTTTTTTTTTTTTTTCAAACCAAATACTTCCCTTGTACGCGGTTGTTTTTATGAGCTTTTTTTCCCCTCACTCTCTCTGTCTCTTTCTGGTTCGGACGACGTATCCGGTCGACGGCGGTAATTTAATTTATTGACTTTTTGGCGTTTTCCATAATCGATTATGTAAAATTTATTTAACGTTATAATTCACCATAAATGAAACTCTTCGCGGAAACCAAAGTATAATAAATTTTACCAACACGATGGCGAACTGCGCAAGAAAATTATTACGCGTATTTTTTTGCTCGTGTCAGCAGTTCGATTAATTTACGCAAAATGGTATTAGGCGTCGTTTTCTTACCGTTTCGATTGTACGACAAAATACAAAAGTAGGTATTATACGTTCGCTACTACGTTCATCAAATCAAAATTGACCTGACCCCATGTCTCCCCCCCTTTTTTTTTCTTTAATGTGTAGGTGTTAAAATCGATGTAAATTAGGTATACCAACACTTTGACCAATTTAACGTATTCAAGGCGGATACTACAAACCAAACAATAAGAAAACTTTTCCACCTTCACTTGAGCATTAACTTGATATCCACGAAAGGCGACACAATATGACGTATTCTTCAACGACCACATCCATCGCGAGAAAATTTTCCACCGGATTTTTCTCACAGCTTTCGTCCTGGGATTTATTTTCATAATGCAGACTACGTACGTACTACGTAGGCAATGGCTGTGCAAGGAAATCCAACCTCTACTGGTCGCGTTAAAAAAAAAAAAAAACGCACATCGTACTTGAACCGAACTATAAGAGGGAAGAGTAGAAGCGAACAAGGGTAAAATGTTTCATAAATGAGAAAAACTTTAAATCTGTTTAAAAATTCAAAACTGTCAGTCTAAAAATCCATAAACAGTTAACTTTAATGGGTACATCGGTATAACTTTTTAGACGCGCCAAGTAGCGTCAATTAATTCAGTTTTTCAAGAATACCTTGCGACTACCGCGCCCGCGTCACGTTACCACCATCAAATATTCATTTTAACGCTTGGAACAAAAGTTGATAAAATTTTTATCAACAGAAATTATCATAAATTTATAATGTACTTTTGCGAGTACCCGGTACTTAGCGCTGACATACCACCATAAGTGGGGGAGGGGGAGGTTGTTTCAAAAAAAAACAACAACTAAATCTTCGACAAGTAAACAACTTCGGTATAGATTCATACTTAGAAATGAGCAAATCAAGTTATACTCGCTGATTGGTGCGAATAAAAAGTATAGGATGACTAACTAATTTTGCAATCTCTGCGCCTGTAATAATATTTTGGTTGTTCCCAAATATTCTAATTTCAATTTTTGTGAATGAGTTTCAACTCAACTGTTTAGACTATTCGGCTCTCTAAAAGGTGCCCTCAACAATGTGCTGATTTTAGCTTTTCTTGGAAATCTGTACGCGGTGTGGATAGCGGTTGGAAAACAATATGGTAAAAATTTCAACCTTACTGCTCAATTTTTTCAAAAAACTTGGCAAAATTGACTCAAAGTTCAAAAAAATTTTTTAAATTGAGAAAAATAAGTAATTTATTATTTTTTTTAAATGCAATCACTATTAGATTGATCTTTTAAGTCATATTTTCAATGAAAATCATGCTATTATTCGCCATCACCCACTGGCGAATGAGGAGAGGAATAGTCAACAATATCTGTTTTGGGGTCTTAAAAGGTCATTACGACCATTTTTGGTAATATCAGATACTGGCTTTAATTTTTTTTTTTTAAGCTGAAAATAATTTGCTCAGCTCGATACCGACCAAAATCGATCAAATTTGGAGAATACACTTGGGCTGGCAGCGGATTTGATATTCTGGAGTGGGGATAACCTTGAATTAAAATTCAGTTACACCCGAATTTAGGAGGAGGAGTGCGGGGGTCGCAAAAATTGTTTTTTTTTTGAGCCAATCGACAGACAACTCAAAGTAGTATAACATACCAAAAAATTACCTGCCTAAGTCAATAGGAGGAGAGGTATGAGGTTCTCCTTCTTGACTCTGAAAGAGAGTTGTTCATTCTCTAACTCCCCTCTAGATTGAGCCAGGAAGCTGGAATTTGGTATATAGGCTTAGTATGGACTATAGATGTGTCTTTTGGGAGTTTCGACTTTTCAGATCCATTCAATCCCCTTACATTCCTAAAAATATAGTTTTTTAGTAGGTTTTTCCATCGCAAGCAACCCAGGCACAAAACGAGTACTGGAACTGTATTTTTGAGGCTGTAAGGGGGAACAATGGATCTGAAAATTCGAAACCTCCAAAGGGCAAATCTACATCCCGCAATAAATCTACATACTAAATTTTAACCCCTCAGCTCAATTTGGACGAGATAAAGATAAGAAATTGTCCTTTTTCAAGGTCAAAAATAGGGAAACCCTCATATCTCCCCTACTAATGGACCCAAGAGCCTGATTTTTGCATGTGGTATACAACTGCGAATTGTTCATCGATTGTTTTAAAAAGAGCCAATGTTTTCAATTTTAGCTCCTCAACACCCCTTCCTGGGCATAACTGAATTTTGACCGAAGTCAACCCCAGTTCAGAATATCAAATAGCCTGCTAATCTTTGATCAATTTTGGCCGGTACTGAGCTGAGCAAATGATTTTTAGTTTTGGGTGGGGTTGGAGGGGTGAGGGGAAATGAATATTTGACATGACGAAAAATGGTAGTAATGTTCTTTCAGAACACCAAAACGGATTTTATTGGTACTCTCCCTCCATCATTCGCCGCAAGGCTATAAATACACTGTAATAGTCTGATTTTCTTTGACAATGTGATATAAAAAATCGCAGTAATTATGGTATTATTGCAGTTATTAGCTAGTGACCTGTTTGTAAGTTACACGTAGTTGTTTACCTATTTAAACTGTTTTTAATTATATTTAATTATTACCCAACTTGGAGTTGTAAATGTTTATTGTGTTTTGGCAGAGGCTAAATGTTTGATTATGTCAACTTATTTGACCACGTTTGTTTTTTTCATGTGTTCCTAGTTTTTACACGTAGTGATGAGAGCCACATCCGTCCATTAAACGAGGTAAGTCAGGAAGCGACGAAAGATGACGTATCTATAACGTTTTGTTACTATCATCATCATCATCATCATCAGTAGGTTTCAGTCACTTACGACCATATTGCACCTAAAATAGCGCTCCCATGCCTTTGAAGCAGCAATTACCTCAGAGCTCATTCGCGCTTTGATAATGTTAGACTCAAGTGGGAGATCATCCTCTCCCCTTTTTTACCAGGGGCCTTACCAAAGAAAATGTCCTTTTCGAGATTTCCAGCTTCTGTCCTGGTGACATGTCCAAAAATACCCTAGAATGCGTCTCTCGCATAAAACACTTAGCTTGACTGGCTCCTGTATTTCGTTGACCATTGAGATGTTGATTCGTCGCGCCGTCCAGAGTATCCTTCGCCAGATCCACATCTCAGAGGCGTCGATTTTTTTTTTATCATCTGCCTTCAATATCCATGTTTCCGCGGCGTACAGGAAAACAGAGAAAACAAGTGATTGTATAAGTCTCTTCCTAGTCTTTCTCGAGATCTTGTCATTACAAGTGACATTACGCAGTCTGGTCATGTCTCATTTGCTCAGAGTAATTCGGCATCGTATTTCTGTCAACGAGCCTCTCTCTGCTTCGGTGATGGAGCCTAAATATACGAAAGCGTTGACCTTTTCGCATTCGCTAAGAGCCGTAGAAACTGGAAGACACTTGGCTCGATTCAACACCAAGCCTTACCAAATTTTTCACTGGCTGTTTTTACCAGGTTGACAAGCTCTGTCATTTCCTCTTCATCCGAAACAATCAAGGAGACTCTTCTTTCTCCAATGGAAATACCACCAGTCCAATGTCCTAGAGGCTCGAGGATCGAAATTATTCTAGATTTTCGTGAGCCAGCTCCGTTTGAATTTGTGAAGCTAAAGACCAATATGCGTCCATTAACGAGTAAAACAGAAGAACAAATATCGACGATCACTGATGATAAATCGATTGTAAAACTTGTCACCGAGAAGCTGATATATCGAGGGCGCTTAGTGATTTCTGAAACAATTTTAGCATCATGTACGGGAAGGTTGGCCCGAGGTTGTTACAGACTTACAATAATTACGCTCGTGCGAATTGAGTCCATAGCAGATATACCACGTTATGCAAAACCTCCAGTCTAGAAACCTATTGTCTCGAATAAAAAACACAGAAATTAAAAGTGATTGATACCGAAGCAAAAGCGAATACTGATACTTCTGAGAGATCAAGACACCATACAAATTTGAAAATACATATTGATATAAGCCCGTCAAACAATGTCCAAAAAGAAACCAATTATATCGTAGATGACGATGTTATCGCGACTGAACCTACACCTACTTCGATTACATCCGGCTATTTTCTCTGAATGTGATGGTTACTCCGAAGAAAAAATTTACCCCATTTCCAATACTTTCAATACTTTCAATCACAAATATCGCTCAATTACTTTCAGCATTAAACAGTGCGCTGAAAAATGCGAAAAATTTTAAATTCTTTCAAAACACGATCATATAAGGTCAAATTATTCATACCACCCTATTAGGTTTCCATTTCGAGGATTTGCAAATCCTACACAACCTATTCGTACACTAAAGAATGTGAATTTCGCAGCAATAGGCTATATGCTATTTTATCGTTATAAGTACTCCGAAGAGAATACGTTTATTCGCAAAAAGCTGCTTGTCTACGGCTCGAGCCACTACTAAGTCGAGTAAGTATATCGAATACGTATAGAAATTTCGCTTTTTTCTCAACTTTAAACATAGATTGGCAGGTACCTCTACTGGTAATATTACTATCTACCTAGAAGTAAACCAATAGAGAGAAAAATGTTGACTTTATTCAATTGGCAAATACGAGAGATTGAGCATGACTCGAGACTATTTTACATATCAGGAAAGTTCGGGGGTTTCCTCAAAACTACAAATACGTAAATTCGCAACGCAACGGTAGTATAGGTAATACTTCTAAAGAAAAGAGGAGGAAAAAAAAGAAAGAAAGAAGAGACGATTGGTAGGTTGAATTTATATTTAGAACGAGTTATTCTATATGTACCGTACTTTTTGGTACGTGTATGTATATACTGGAAGAACTTTTTGTAACGTGAAAGAAAATAAAGAAAAGTAGAAGAAAAAAAAAAGGAGAGGTAGGTATACTCTACACAGCCGACAAGTACATAGTATTCCCAAAAGACGAACGTCAATTGTGTATGAGATGACGGGTAATGCGAAGGAAGAAGCGAACAGGGTGGAAAATCTAGCGACTTACTTTAAATGGTAATCCATTTTTCGTCTTATATATGTAAAAACTGTGCTGCGTGTACCAAGCTATGGTATGGTACGGCAGCAGTAAAATTTTCATCTATCCGAAAAAAGTGTTACATAATGCTAGGTATTAAAATTCGATTGTTCGGAATTTCAAATACCTATCTACCAGATTTTAGTATACGTAAACGTGTAAGCGATAAAAAAAAATAATAATAAGAGTGAGAGAGTAAAACACATACAGATGGAGAAAAAAAAATACACCATCGAGAAAGATGAAGCGTAATATGGTAAGAGGAGGTAAAGGAGAAAATTACTGACAACAGTGAAGTCGCATTAGCGAGTTAAAAGGGTACGATAATGGGTTCAGCCACGACCTATCTGCTCTGGTATACTACACAGTATATTCGTATATAATGCTATACATCGTATAGATGAATATCTGTATATACGTACAGAGTAGTAGGTATGGTATACATATAAATGGTATATATGTGTATGGGTGTGCGTTTATGCGAGTAGAATTGCTTTAAAACATACTCAGCATCATTATGGCGTAGCATAGAAGTACACCTACACACATACATAAGTTACATATACATACAGAATTGGCCAAATGTATTCGTATTTTCACATAATAGGTAGACTACATTGTAGGTAAGGTATACATCCGTATGGTATATACATATATGTATATATTTTATAATAATGAATATATTTTTGTTGCGGTTTTTGCGCGAGAACCTATTAACATATTTTATTAGCTTTGGCTTTGCAGCTTCCAACATAGCTAGGCTTTTTGGAGACTGACTAGTGAGGTAATACGTCGTCGCAGGGCGAGGGGTTTTTTCCATACATAGTTTCTTTTTTAGGATAACACTCGGCTTGGCCGATTTCGGCATGAATTTTCGCTACGCTGATTTTTGCATTCGAGAGAGTATTTTAGTCGGCGAACAATTAATGCGAATGGGAAATTATAGGATTAGCTGGACCGCGAGGTCGAGGCTGATATATGAAAATTTCGGCGCGCCACCGTGTACATCGCATCGCATCGTACAGATTTTGCTGTCGACGTCATGGTGTGCTTTTTTAATGGTCTTTCAGGCCTTTCGTATCGTACGCGTATTATGGAAATCGTATGTATGTACAAGAGCAATGGCGTACACAGGCTGAGCACTAAGAGCTAGTGCCAGATTGCCGCCGTATTTTGGCTTCTGAGTTGGATTTACATAAGAATCGTGCTGTTTTGTTGCTTGTTTTTCGTTACTATTTATGTATTCGAATTTCTCTTGTGGTAGGTTTCACAAATGCACGGTGCACGGTTTCTCATTTGGTGATATTTTTCATCGAGTTAGTTGTGTTTCAGCTTTGCAAATACCTACTTAATTATAATGGCTATGCATCGTTCACATATTTAAGTAAAGTACAGCTATAAGACATCTACTGAAACTTGAAAAGCAAAATTTTGTACTTTTTTCGTAACCTTAGAACGAAATTCCACGGCAAATGAACAGGGTATTTCAGGGTAGAAAGAAGGCTTTTCAGCCAGTGACTAGATAACACATACCGAGTCTGAATATGTATGTTTGCCTGGCCTCTGAGTCGCAGGGGCTGATCTGCTTACATTCAAAAAAATGTTTTTCTAGATTTCGCGTAAATTTTTCAAGCGAGTGCAGCTCGAGGACCAAAATACATGGGTATAGATTTAGAATTTATTTAAGGAAAACAAAAATTTTATCTAGACTACCATAGGCTAGTTAGTTTTCATAACAGATGAACAAGGAATCAAACAGTTAATAAAATAATGCGAAAAAATGTGCACTAGACCTTCAATTTTCATCCTTTCCTTCCCATGTGAATGTTTTTCTGTAGATTTGTCCATCATTTTGGCATAAAAACCATTTTAGTACCTACATTTAAAAAATTTTGAAAAAAATAAATTTCAAATTTGAACGCTTAGCAAAAATGTTTGGGTTTTTACCGAAATACGGAAATTTTGGGCTTCTGTTTAGTAAAATGAATACAAAAAAATTATCCATTCTTGGCTACGTTGAACAATGCTGGCGTTCTACTCTAAATTGAATAGATTATCCAAAATATCATCGATGTTTTTGATCAATCTCATGATACTGGCAAATTATCAAATATCGATAAATTACCTTTTTCATCGATTGTTTTTTGAAAGTACAATGAAAAAAAAGAGATACTTTTTCAGCATGATTTTCGTATAATATGGTACAGAATTAAGTCGGTTCCTGAGCTTAAAGGAACAACAAAATCTTCACAGTGAAATGACATATATTAATCAAAAGAAACGAATTGTACTAAATTTAACTGAATTAAGTAATAATACATACACTTTGAAGAGAGGATACTCAAGAACTGATTTGCCTTCGCGACCTCAACGTACACGTGTTACCGTCTGAGCCAAGAGGGCCAAATCCTCTATCAAAATATTATAATAATGCGGATTAAAAAAAATGGTAGGCGTAGACAGTGATTTTAAAGTGCATAATTTAGACCATCGAAGGCCACATCTAGAAGCCTGCTAATTCTATATACGAGATTCGTATACAAAAAATAAACCACAATTCAAGTTCTTGCATCACCAGGGCTGCTCGCAATAAATGACCGACAAACTACATTTTTGGGGCTGCCAGGGGATGCAATGGTGCTGAAAAGTTGGAACCTCGAAAAGGCACATCTCGGACCTATACTAAATCCACATACCAAATTTTAGCTTCCTAGCTCAATTTGGTGGGGAGATATGCGGGGAACACAATCAAAAATTGAGAAAACCTGTCTAAAAATCACATATTGGGGGTGCGAGGGGGAGAAATAAGTCTGAAAAGTCAAAAACATCAAAAGGCACATCTATGGTGTCTACTACGTGTACGTACCAAATTTCAACTCCAAGCTCAATTTGAAAGGGAGAAAGGGGAGGAGCAGCCCTTTCCAAAATCAAAAAGGGGGAAACCCTCATATCGCCCATCCTAATTGACTTAGAAAGCTGATTTTTTGATATATTGTCTATTGATTGGTTCAAAAAAAAAAAAACAATTTTTACGATCTTGACCCCTCACCTCAGCTTTTCTATCATAAATTTGGGCATGACTAAATTTTAACCAGAGGTCAATTCTACTCCAAAATATCGAATCGGTCGTCAATCTAAGTCTATTTCCCATATTTGATCGATTTTGATCAGTATCGAGCCTGAGCGAATTATTCTTTGCATGAACTTTAAGCACGCCTTTTTCGAAATATTCAGTCTCCTCTTCCTCCTCCCCCCTCCACGACATAAAAAAAAAATATATTTTACCAAAAACTTCGAAAAACGTAATGTTTTTAATACAGAATCACAATTAACTCGTAAATTTAAATTTTTCGAAACAACTTCAAAGAAATGTAATTTTAAAAAAATGAAAAACTAAATATACTTAATTTTTTCAACAAAAAGTCATAAGTAATTCAAATTAGCATTGAATGATGGAAAAATTTATGGCCAAAATTTTTTTCACTTGTTTGTAGTACGTATCCAAAATCAACTAGCAAAATCGGACAGATGCTTCGTCTCCAATATCCACATTTTAAGGCCCCAAAAACAGGTTTTTCACCAATAACTTTGCCTAACTTTGTTTCTAAATGCGATAGAGAAAAAAAATCGGATCAAAAAATGTAGCAGGTCAAATTTCTAATAAAAAAGGTTATTACATATTTTTTTCGAAAATCGATTGAAATGCTTGAAAATCAGTTTGAAAAGTACGCTTTACGCGCTAGTGGTAGGGCCAAATTTCGCTTTTTTTGAAAATCTGCAAACGGTGGAGTCACAATAGTTGCAAAATGATTTCAAAAAATAATATGGTAAAAATTTCAGTTTTCAAACTGAATTTTTTCAATCAACAGAACTTACTCAAAGTTCAAAAATTCTTAAAAAAATTAAAAAAACATTACACATATTTTAACTCAAAATAATTATGAAGCAATTTTAAAATATCACACGCACATTGTATCTTTATTCAAACGATAATTATTTCTGTGAATGTAAAATTTTTACAAACAACTTCAAACAAATGTTTGCCATAAAAAAATATATTTTTTTTAATATTAGTTTTTATTTTAAAATAATTAATTTTTTTATACGATAAAAGTCTGTTTAAATTAATTTTAAAATACCAAAAAAAAAATGCACATCAATTGAAGATTTTGCGTCAATTCATTTACAACTTCTCATTTTGATTTCTTTTAAAATTTAAATCACCTATCGAGGGTGAATTGGATTTTTTTTCAATTTTCGAAAAATACCTAACTTTTGAGTCAATCTTAGTCAAAATGCTTGACTTGGCACTACTTGCATGAACTGTTTTGAAAATGCCTGACTTTGCATGATAGTTAAACAAGCTGAAGTTGGTAGGCTGAAATTTATATTACGTTCATGCGAGCCCATCTCACAACTATTATACCCTATTACATTTCGATTTTCGAAAAACATTATAAAACGACCCATCCTATTCCAAAGCTTCATCCTCTCCCTGAGCTCATCACACCGGGTACCTGAAAACAACAAAGACAAAAAAAGGGGGACCGTTCGGCGCAGCCGATTAATCAGACTAATTTACGATCTAATTTCATTCGAAACCTAACATACACTCACACACTGCACTGCAGGTAAAGAGGATAAAGACGACACAACGTACGCAGGCTTGGGTCATATGTAATGGCGCAAAGAACCATAGCCACGGTACCTATATATATATAGGTGTTATTTTCACGTACGCGATGTTTAAATGGTAGAAATTGGAAGAAATTCGATATTAAATCGTCGTAAAAGGTATCGAAGGCGCGGCGGACTAGCCGCATCAGTACCGTTTGTTACGCTACAAGTTCGTTAGCACCCGGTACGTAGCTACGTACCTATCTACGTCTACGGTATCTATAGGTAAAGTATAAGTAAGTATACAGAACGCGGAGATGAAAGTAGGGTTGATAGAAGTATTATCTTGGTTGTTGGTTACCTTACAGCTTTATCATGTCGAACAAAATCCTCGAAAGCTTCTCTATATTCGCACCCTCTTCTCGTCTACCGTACTATAAAAGGTTTAACGTTTCGCAATCCTTCCAACCAAGCAATACTCCGGCCAATACCATTCAACACTTCGTAAACCAATATATTACCGTACGTTAATTCTTTTAATGCGTAGTAAAACAGCGATTAGTTTTTAGAATTTTCTTTTTCCTGTCCCAAAAATCCAAACCTACACTACCCCCGGTAGTCGTACCTACATATATATATATTTTTTGCTCGACGAAAAAAAAGGATTTCCGCCTTTTTATTTATACACACAGATAATATATAATAGCTGCAAGCTCTCTTACACGCGGCGCTGCTTCGGTGCTTTTTTCATCTTTTATACAGCAGAATGCGAATTCGTATCGGTATATCAAAATGGACACACAAGGCAAGGGGCTAATCAAAAGCTTCTCTCGAGTCTTTTTAGATAGCTATACTTTTGCTTATAATACTACTGAATGTGTATACATTAATATTATATGTATATAGCATACGTCAAAGAATCGCCGCCGCCACCAAGCAGACATCTCTATTCTTCGCTAAATATAGCGTACGAACATTTACAGTTAGATATATCTTTTGACGAGAAGATAGGAAAAAAAAATACTCCGGTGCCTCTTTGGTTGGGAAGAATTTCGTAAAATTAACCGACGCAGCACCGCGTTGTGGAAATTACTGCGAACGCTGATAGTCGAAAGTTGGTTATTTTTTGAATTTTACCCAGATAGTTACGTATAGGTAGGGCTCTTTAAATTATACACATTTAATGAGAACGAAACCTATACAACGATCATTATCAGCGTACTATAATATACTACAAACTACACCAAGTTTAATTATCATTTCAACCGAACATTTTGTGCTTAATTACAACACGTCACATCTTTTGAATGACAAGTTCGCTATTTGTGAAAAGGCTGTGTTCGAGTTTAAATACGTACGAATAGAATGTATATAGGCAACAAAACGACGCGAACGAAGAGCGGGGGGAAGGGGGGAATAACCTCTATTCAAAATGTTACCTTTAATCAAGCATCATCATCATCACCATTATTGAACTTACTCATACTCGAGGAAAATCATTACGACAAATTAAACCATCTTTTACCAGACGAGACGAGACGAGACGCTCGATAAGTTAAATCTTCTTCAAATACACAAGGTAAGATACCATACATATAGGTTATAATTTTTCACCACCCTGTAGGTTGAGATCTCTAAACAAAAACGACTCAAACTTATACCGCCACAAGTACATACATATTTCGCATACGTAATATTTCACCTATATACTTTACCCCCCCCCCACCGCACTTCGCCATTCAGCCAATACACCGTGGAATGAGACAGAAAAAGGGGTAACATAAGACATTGGCAGTAGTACAACAGAGAGATAAATGCAACGTGAAAACTCGTTATATTGAAGCGAATATTGACTCCAGTTTGTGCGAGTTTAATTGCAAAACTTTTCAGGCTGCGTATGAGAGTAGGGTACACCCAAAAAGGAAGTTAACGTTTGGATTTGAAATTAAGCAAAATATAACACGAAAATCTGTACTGCCAAGCTTTTGTACTCGTAAATTCGTAACGCTAGAAGAAATAGAGGAGGGGAAGGGGTGTTACGGTTTCGATTTTGTACCAGTAACGAATCATCTTCACGCTACTTCTCTCTTTGGTCGGTCATTCGTTTTGTGTGTTTTCACTTTTCGCACAAGATGTTTGCCTTTTGTACGTAGTTTGCAACCGACCATAATGCGTAAACATTTTCTTTGTATAACGCTCTCTGGCGATAGGTTATACAGACATCTTTATCTTTTCAACGGTAGAAATAGGTAAGTAGGTATACCGGAGTACGGAATATATTAGCAGAGAAACTTTCTTCGGTTTGATTTTATTTGAAATAATATACTTACCGCAACCCTTTATATTATGAATACGTTACCAGCAGTAAAATATACCCAATTTGTTACCATATCTAACGGATTTCACATCGAGTCCTGATCAATGAAAATGTAATAAGGTAGAGTGAAAAAAAAAATTCAACTTCGATTTGGCTAATTTTTGAATGGTTTATGGTTTAGGTTTAAATTTCGCCATACAAAATTTTAGTTACAAATATCCGTGGAGAGGGGGGAAGGGGGATTTTATGACTTCAAAAAGTAACAATATTTTTGGGAGAAAAGCACTCATTTCTTTCGATCATGCCTACTAACGTAGGCAAATTTTGGCTGCATGTTACGAAATCGTGTTTTTTTTTCAAATATCAAAAATCATATTTCTTCATTTAAATGGAGAACTTTGCATCCTAGAAAAAATTTATATAGAAGCAAAGCTGTAGAGAATAAAATTTTCCACTAATAATGCTTTTACAAATTTTTTCTAGGATCAACGTTTCGCGATATAATCAAAATTTTCATGTTCTGGAAAACTGTTCATTCAATAATTTACCCTAACAACTTTTTTTTTTTTTTTTTTTTTTTTTTTTTTTTTTATTTAACGCCATGTTTTGCAACGGAGGCCAGAAGCGTATTGAAGGAATAGTTGTTTTAAAGAAGGGGTTTTAGTCCAATTTTAAAGTACGAAAATCTCAATTACACAGCGCATCACTGAGCCTAGAAAAAATTCGAAAGAATATTCTTTACGAGAAATTTTATTCTCTTCAACTTCAATTCTAAATAAATTTCTCCTAACAAGGGAACAGTCAGAAATGTCCATCGTAAATGTGCACAAACGGTTAGCTACCAAGTAATATTTCAAGCACCTACAAGAGGGCGTTTTAATTTCAGTTTTTTTTCGAAAGTTGTAAGGGGGTAGTGAAAAAAAGTGAAAAAATGACGATTAATGAACGTGGTAAAAATTTGGGGTATCTAATTGGGCGTTTCAAATTTAGGTTTTTTTCAAAAGTTGGACGGGGGTATGGAAAAGAAGTGGCGAAATGACGTCAAATGAACGTGGTAAAAATTTGGACTCTCTAACTTCACCCTTACTCCACCTCTTTTTGATTTTAATATTTCAAAATTTACGTAAAAAATGGCAAAAAAAATTTCTTTTTTCGATTTTTTTGATGCTAACGTGTCGTAGTAAATCTCAAGAAAGCAAAAAGAAATTCGCATTTTTTTGATTTTCTTAGGATTTAAAACCATGTTTAAAAATAAAGAAATCTAATGTCGAATTTTTTTGAAGTGAAAAAGGAAAAAAAATATTTTTTTTATCATGTCATAAAAAATTATGAGATTTCGTATTTTTTTTATTGCATATAAAAATATTTAAATAATTTATTTTTCCATCTTTAAACAGAATTTAGGAACCCGGAAAAGGCAAAAAAAATTGCAAAAAGTTTTTCCTTGGTTTCATGATAACTAAAAAAATCGAAAAAAGAAAAATCTTTTTTCACGATTTTTCATGTAAATTTCGATATTTTATATCAAAAAGGGTTGGGGTAAGGTTCAAGTTAGAGACCCCAAATTTGTACCCCGTTCATTTGACGTCATTTCGCAACTTTTTTTCTCTATACCACCTCCAACTTTCAAAAAGAAAAATAAGACTGAAACACAATTGAAGGGTAAACTGCTGACAAGTCAACTGTGAAATGTGCTATTGAACATTTGTCATTTTCCTCAACAGTTTTCCCGATTTTTCATGCAAATTTTGAAATTTTAAACCAAAAGGGGCATGGGTAAGGATCAAGTTAAAGATCTGTAATCTTCACAACGTTCATTTGATGTCATTTCAAAAAACTTTTCACTTCTCTTTTCAATTTTTGAAAAAAAAAAACTTGAAATTGAAACCTCCTAGCATACATATGCACAATACATATTTCGCCCAAAAAAGGACTAATTTTCGCGTAGCAGTGTTGCCAACATTGAAAAAGTGATACTATTGTAATTTTATTCATTCACGTTTAAGAAAAATTGTATAGGGGTTGGATAGAGACCGATGAAGTGAGTAAAAATGGTCATATGAACAAGTTGCCTAACTGAAAATTTTAAGAGGGAATGATTCAAAAAAATCAAAAATTTATAGAAATATTTTTTATTATTAAATACTTCTTGTATAACTCTTATTTATTTATTTATTTATTCTGGTAGAACAAAAATTGTTTATTTTAAAAATTGAAGGGACTGCGCGGAATGCAGACTATGTTTTCCTTCTTATTCAGTGTTGTTAACAGCAAGAATAAACTATATCCATTTCGATCTGAAAAGACTGAAATTCAAATCATAAGTTAACGCTTGTGAAACTTTCATGCACACAGTTCCTTTAATTTTAAAAATACGCAATTTTTCTAAAGGACAATTTTTGCTCGCCTTAAAAACTTATGCCAAAATTCTCAATCAGAAAAAAATTTTCTAAAAATTTTTAATTTTTGTAAATCACTGTCTCTTCATATTTTGAGTTGGGTAACTTGTTCATAGGACCATTTTTACTCATTTCATCGTCCCTTTTCTCTACCCAGTCGTTATATAATTTTTTTAAACATATAAAATAATAAGGTTTTTACACCATTATTTTTTTCAATGTTGACCCCAGCGCCGAGCAAAAAAATATGGTGCGTATGTAGGCGCTTGCAGTTTTTGTGCAGATTCGGATTGGACACCTCTGACCGTTCCCTAGTAAAACGCTTAGTTTCCGAGTAAAATTCGCAACTTTCAGTCTGTGATCGAAAAATTAACTATGCAGCGAGATTCGGCACTATAAATAATATGTTTCTGGGGCGGGGGGAGGGGGGAGGAGATGAAATGGAAAATAGACGGGTAGGGGGTCCAAAAAATCATCCCTTCGATAGGATTTAAAATGCTAACATTTTATACGAGGATATTTCAATTCAAACTACATAACGAATCCAAAAATTAATCAAATCGAAGCAGTTTCTTCTTCTTCACTGCACTTTAATACGCAACGAAGAACTAATAATCATAAATGAGGCCACAAGCAACATCATAGACAGTATTTTCAGCAGTGCAAAGTAAAAGAAAAATATAAAAGCTCCGAGAACAAAATCAATCAAAAAGGTCAAAATTGTACTCATAAAAAAAAAAGAAGTAAATTTCCTTCATCGTACTCTCGAGTAAAAAACTCAGCCATCTTTTTACACTTTTCTCTGTTTTCAAACGAGAAAATTACAACCATGTTATGAAATACATCGAAAATGAAGTCAACGATTCAATTAAAAAAGAAAAAAAAAAGAGCAAGCAAAACGCGAAGGTAGAAAACGGGAAATGTCAATCAGTTACAGTCATGTAACACTATTGTTTTCCCAGGGTTACGCAGAGAAGCTGACTGAACTTGAAAGAAAGGAAAAAAAATAAGAAATAAGGTGGGCTTTATGCTCTTTTTCTCGTTTTTTTAATAAGTGTAGAATATAAATCTTGTAAAACACCATTATACGCCTTCTTCGCCAGGGTTTATTTTTGTTATACTTTAATATTCCAAAGTGAAATTGTTGGTAAAAGCATGGACAATGAATTTTGTTTTCGCAGCATTTTTTTCATTTATTTATTTTGTAATCCTTCAGGATACCATTACCAGGTTATACCAGCATCAAAGCTTTATACGAATAAAGTCGAAATTGAATAATATTACGTGAGTGTAAATCTTTCAGATTATTATTGTAAAGTAAGAGCAGTTTCAGCTTTGATCTCGACAGAAATGCAATAACACATTGTGAAGCAGATTTGCCCTTTTTTTTCTGACTTTCTAAAAAAGTAAGTTTACAAAGGGTCAATTATTTTTATCATCTTCAATATACAAAAATTTCATATTTTTTTTCATTTCAATCTCGAAAATCAGTAGGAAGAGCAAAAATTCCAAGAGTATAGGTCAGCACAAAAATTTTCTTGGGTTGTAGGAATTTCTTGAAACGAAGACTTGCCCAGCACTACTTGATTTAATATGTACATACAATTATACTAATCAAAAAAAACACAAATCTTCCAGAGAAGAGAATGAAAAAGAAAAAATTTCGCTAAAAAAAAGAAAACGCTACAATTTTCAAATCGAAAGAAAAGGGAAATATTTAAAACAAAATTATTTCAACACATGAATCTGAATAAAGAACTCAAAACTATAGATAAGTAAGAAAAAGGGGAGCTAACTGAATAAGTATTTCAGATTACGAGTGTAGTCATAGTCGATGAAATCGTACAGTCAATCAAACGTCATCGCATGCAACACCCAACCCAGAACTACTTCACAGTGAAAAATTCGCACACACGACATTTTATAGGATGAATCGTTCACGGCACACCAATTGTAACGAAAAATAAATTACGTTTTCTTACCCCACACATAGGTACCAGATATAGTAGGTACATCTACATAGGTAGATAGGTATACGTAATCGAGGTGCCATTTTAAAACGCTTCTGACAAGCTGTCATAATGCATCTGATAAACGTGTGTACCTTTTTAGTAACTTAATTATCGAGCATGCTCGATTATATTCACGAACCGAAGTACGAGTAATAATGTACGGAAATGTGGATATGAAAATATTACCAGAATGAGAGACGACGTAGTATTCGTGCTTGTGCAGCACGTAAGTTTATTGTGTACGACTTTTTAACGTTGTTAATTTCCTTCCTTGACGCGAATCGTTATCTTTTTTCAAACTTTTCGTGCAACGTTATACACGTAACTGGGTGGGGGTACCATCACCTCGATTTGAAGCACTGATTTTATTCAAGACACCTTATTTGTTGTGTCATAAAATTGTTGTACTTACTTTTGTGTCAAGCGTGAAAATAGAACCATCCTTCATTAATACTGGAAATTGGACGGTAAGTGAAATGAGCAACAAAAAATTCTTACACCCGTCCACATTATAAATTTCATAAAAGAGTAGAAGGTACTGCCGATGAAAGATGGCGGATCTATTTCGCAAACCAATTTCAACCGTCCTGCCCACAAAAGATCAATCGTATAAAGACAAAATATTTCTAAAAACATTCTGTACGTTCGGCACAAGTATTTTCGCTTTCAAAGAGTCAGGAGATCTTCAAAAAAATTTTTCACATTTTTTGGATAATTTTTCGCCGACTTATACCGTTTTAAAAACTTTGAGCGACCATTTCGTAATAAAAGATCAAAGGTAAAATCAGCCGGAAGGCGATGAATACAATTATAAGACTGTAAACAGTCAAGACCATTCACGAGCGCTAATTAATAGGCCGGTATATCATTTTTGCCTCATTTGCACAGGAAAGCAGGAAAGGAATGTCGATAATCCGGAAAAACGACTGACTAATTTAAGTGTGTAAAAGTCAAAAGAAATCAGCTCGTAAACAGGAACCTAAAAGAAAGATACCAAAAAGAAGCTCGTGGGTACTTAAAGATGTGGGACCTATTTGTAAGGTATTCCATACTTGTAAGTCCCAATTTTCTCACGTCTCTCGACGTTTTCCATATTTGCGGACAGTAGCCTAGTCATTTTAGCATATTTTTAGACAAAACCTAAAAAAATTGGCGAAGAGCTTAATTTTACATTATTTCTACCAAGTGCCCCCCCCCCCAACAATGAACTAAAATCTGCGCTTCGTAACTTCTACGCTATTCTTTTTTGGGATGAAAAACCACCTTGAAAACTGATTATTTGACAGTAATATCGAAATTAAAAGTCAGAGAGAAAAAAGATTTGGATCAGGCCCGTGCACAACATCATTTTAAGGGAGAAGGGAGAGGTTTTAGCTTTTTTTGTCGTACCACCAATTCAATAAACTACCTTGAAGTTGGATTTAAATTTTCAATGCCCGAAAAAACTAACATTAAATGGTGCGGTTAAAAATATATACTTATGCCCGAGCGAAAATTAAGGAAAAAGTTATACTTTTAACCATCAAAAATTGCATTTGCACAGATATTTGAGTAATTTACGTATATTTTTGGACCTGGACGTATTATTTTATAGAAAAATTTCATTTTTTCTGTGCGGTGGGAGGGAAAGTATTGACCCCCAAACAACCCTCCCCCGCATGAGCCTGACTTGGACAAATAATATTCCACACTAAACTTCCTATAAGACGCTTCACTTAATTTTTTCAAAAATTTGTATTTGGGGCTCACAGTGAGTGATAAAATTTACAAAATAGAAAATTTTCCTAATAAAGAGGAGAAATCTACCACTTGTGACAAAATTTGTTCCCCACTTTTGTTCAGCCGATTTTCAACATCGTACCTTCTCCCGTTCTCCCAATATTGAAGCCAACGTTTGAAAAATTCAACGTTCGTTGTTTTGAAAGTCGATTTTTAATTTATAAATTTAAAATCGGCCCAAAAAAATTTTTTTGAATTGTTCGATTAGAAATTCCAGAAAAACTACTTCAATCTGTTTGGAAAAATCGTAATGAGCGAGGATAAAATTTTCAGCTGCTAAAGTTCATATCCGGTCGTTCCAGAACATTTCAAAAATCCTGAAAAAATAATTATCTTCTGCAAGCTCTAGAACGTCTGAAAAATTTGATAATTGAATTTTGAGCTCCGGATCAGGTAACAACCTAGTTTTTGTTAAATGAATGTCTCAACAAATTTAATTTTTCAATTTTTCAAAATCTTGAAGAAAAAAAATTTTTTAGAGCCTTCAGAATGTCGGGAAAGTAGGTCGATTTGCGAGGTCAATATTAGTTACTAACCCGATTTTCTCCCTTATAACTTCAAAAGATTGTATTTTTTCGATGTATTTTTCAACACAAAATACAAATTTTCAAAAATTTGCCAAAAATTTAAAAATTAACTTTTCAGCAGCTGAACATTTGGTTCCGAGGTACAAAACTACCTAAAATTAAACAAATTGATCAATAATTTCTAATCTAAAAAATGATTTAGACTCGGGATATATCACAGCTCGTTTTCTCTTTCTTAGAAGATATTCCACTGAGTACAAATTGACAATTTCGGTTGCATTGTCGCATTTTACGAATTGTTGTTTTTTTATTTTTATTTTATTTCTTGAACGATGTTTATATCTCTTGTTACGTCTTCATGTATCGTAAACTCGAAAATATTACACTACGAAAATTTCACCATTGTAGATGGGCATCGTATCCAAAGAGAATACGCGAGTCGTTTACTGCGCTTTTCGTTAACTTATTTATCATGCGTGTATATATTTTTATTATATTAGAACGAAGAGTGTGGCGAGTAGAATGGCGCTACTGTTAGCGATGTGAAAACAGCCCGATATTTCCCAAACGTATATTGAAATTTTCGATGGAAATTCGTTTTCGTACCCTCAAGCTAAAGCCTACGACGACGATGACGACGACGTCCCGGCGTATCATTAAATTCCCATCATCGTTACTATGTTTTCATGCAAATAAACATTAAACGCACGAGCAACAAGTGAGCGAGGAGCGACGAATTGTCTTGGAAGATTTTTAGTATCGTCAAATCTTTAATACCGACTTTGAACGTACTGCACTGTATTTTGCGAAGGGAAAATGCCGGCAGTTTTCGTTCGAGATGCTGTTCTATTCGTAAGCTCGAAACTCTCGACGAACACGAACGAACGAACGAACGAACGAACGAATGTTTAATACTCATTAAAATAATTATACTAGTTTTAATCCTCATATACTTACTTATATCGTATACGATATACTTTATATAACGTATAAAATACCTAAATTAAACAGCTTATCGTCTTTAAACGTGGAGAAGTCGTGTTTTTTTCCAGTATTAAGATTTCGTATTTAGATTTGCGTAATTCTATAGGAAAAAATTTCAACGAGATTTTTATTAAAAAAAAAAAAAGAAAGAAAAAATAAACAATGTTATTTTACTCGAAACGTTTAGTTGCACGTTCTTAGTTAAATCAGTACCACCAATCCTGATGATACAAAACGATTGTAAAATCAATCGAGACGTTGTACAATATTACATGGCATCTTCATTAAACTTTTACTCGTCAAGTTTTCCAATTAGACGCAGCTCAACCGCGCTAACCACGTTTTTAACTTTTACCCAAACCGCTGCGCTGGCAACTTATTACCATGTACGAAAATCAGCCTGTGGATTTAAAAAAATTGTTTACTTCGATGTAAACGATCTTTAAAATTTTTTTTTTCATTGTTCATCAATTTCGAAGTTCTTATCCACGTGACTTGTCTGGATGGTGAAGCTCGTTTTTGGAAAAATCGAAATGGCTGCAGGGACAATGGTATTCTTTCTTTAGGTGATTGCGACAAGACGTATCACATATATCTACGTAAAACATTATACACTGTTGCCTGCATAAAATTCATTCCGTCGATAAATTATTTATTTTGCGTCGCGAGTCTCGTCTGTGAATATATTTTCGGTTCTAAATCTCAAAATGCCTACTTTGCATGGTCTCGCTGGGTATAAATTATTCATGTTTTGCGCAAAATGATACGTACAAGTTTGAAAAACACGCTGCTATATTGCTTGACTGCTGAATTCCAGTAAAAACGCTGCAATAGTTGGGAAAAAATTACTTGTGTTTTGATATAAGCAAATATTAGTATGGTAGAAATTTTGTTTAAAAAAAATCTGCGAATGACTAGGTCGCAATAATTTCGAAGTGATATTGAAGTCATGTGGTAAAATTTTTATCGTCTAACTGTTCATACTTTTTGTGTGTTTTCAATTTTTTTTTTTTTTTTTTTTTTTTTTTTTAAAAACTCGGAAAAGTTTTTTTTTTTTTTTAATTTTTTTTTTTTTTTTTTTTTTTTTTCTGAAAAACTGCGAAAGATTTTTTTTTGAGAAACGATCTCCTGAAGTACCCCATTGTCTCAGATTTTTCAGGGGTGCTGGAAGAACAGGTTTTTCATGTTATTCCAAAAATTATTTCACATAATTAAACTTTTTTTTTTCTGTTAAATTCTTAGTGAAATGAGCCGAGTACATTTGCCGTCGTTTATTTTACAGCATGTACTACAAGATAGTGAAATTAGTGGAATGAGCTAGAAAATTATGTAAAAGTAGTGCAATTTTGAGAAACTGCTCATTGACAAATTTTTTGTTGATTAATTTTTAATCCACTGGAATTAAAAAATCGTTTGCCAATCGCGATGATCGTTTCATTCAACCAATAATAAGCAGGTTAATAAAATTGCCTACTTGGTTCGCCGTAAAAACACATTTTATCCAAAATTACGAAGAGACTTAGAAGGGAACCCGATTCTTAACTCTCCAGCTTCGATTTGAATGAAATGTAGCTAGATTGAAAGAGCATGTCAAAAAATCCTCAACATCATTAGTTACTTCAAACTGAATTTCATGCTTTATTCTTTCATCTTTCCATGGACCATACTTACTCTTTTTACACTTCTGCTTGTTGACCTTCCTCGATTTTTTTTTGTGTAATGCAGATAAAGAAGTTTTGGAGTTTTGTTATTAGGGAGGGGTAAGGGAGTGTAATTTTTTCGATATGGTAATGTCTCACAGCTGGGGGTTATATTTTGAAAGTGTGATGTTTTTGATGCAAAGTTTGCGCCACCAAATAGAGCTGATTCACTGAATTAGAGCAATTTTGGTCGATATAGAGCAGAGTAAATGATTTTAGTCTACAGGAAAAAAATGAAAATAAATATCTGACAAATGGTCTTCTAGAACCCCAAAACAAATGTTGTTGATATTGTAATAGCGTGGTTTTCATTGACAATATGATAGAAAATCAGGCAAATCAAGTAGTTTATGCGGTTGATGTACTGAAATTAGGGAGAGGAAGTAACTCCTTGCAATTTTTCAACAAATTTCGATTTCTTGTCAAACAATTCAACTTTGAAGGCTCATGTTTCAGGATTGGTTAGATTTAGAATTAATTTGTTTGTTCAGTCAGGTAGGCAATTAAAATGAAATTTTAAATTGGTGAATTTTCTAAAATTCCATCTCATCGCCCAGGTAAGGAGATACTCAATTTCGTTCGAAATTTAAAAAAAATAAAAAAGTGAAGTAACGTATTGAATACTACTAATTTGAGGAAGTATTGGCTTATTTTTTTGAATCGACTCCTCCAAATCCCCCTACCATCCCCTCCTACAATTAAAATTTTTCAAAATAGAAAAAAATGAATTTTCATATCGATTTTTACCAACTAAAACCGCCCAGTTCGAATATTTATTTATTTTTTGATAAGTCCCCTGACTGCCCTTCAAGTCACAATTAAAATTGAAAAATCATGAAAAAAAATCAAAACAGCACACGGCCTACAGATTCCGAATAATTCGAAACCGCTGAGATTGAATTACTAATTAGGAATAGTTTTTTAATCAGACTACCTAATACCCAAATTCATCAAATTTTTGGTAATTTGGGGGGTCAGTGCGAAGTATATGGCATAAAACAGTGTAGATATAAATGGAAAATTTTGTTTGAAAAATTTCGAGTACACAAAAAAATTGATATTTTTCCAATAGTTTCAAGAAATATGTTCGAGTTCGAAAATCACTTTAAATGATCTTTCAAGTTTTAAAAAACTGTCGTATTTCAGCTGTTTCCAGTAAAAAAATCAAGGAAAAGTCATTTTAGCATAAAATGCAAAAATCATTCTTAATTATCTTTTATCATGATTTTTTGATCGGAAACTTTGAATCAAAAAACGTTCACTCTTCCCTTCGCTCCATTTTAATATTTTATGTATATCCCAGCAAAACGAAAATTATACAATCATCCATCATCCCACGTTTTTAATCAATTAATTCAAATCAAAAATCTAAAATCAAAATTTTTTTATTTTTTTCTTTTCTTTTCTTTTTTTTTTAATTTTTTAATTTTACTATTTCTATATTTTCCAATTTTTAATACTTCAATTTTTTTAATGAGACATCTATATCAACACTTCAACATAAAGTATTAAAGTCATCAATTTTTTCAATTTTTTTATTACTTAATTTTGTTCTTTTGTTTTTTTTGTTTACAATTTTTAATTTTTTTAATTTTTCAATTTTTCAATTTTTTTGAACTGTCTCGCCCTTCAGTATTATTTATGTTAGTATTTTAGCATAAAAATATTATTTTACTCAACTTCCACATCCTAACATCAAGTCCAAAAAACAGTCGTACTCATCTTTCATCGTGAGTTTTATCAAACTGTACCACCCTTAAGACATATCCATGTCAACATTTTAACATTAGATCCAAAATTCAAAAACGTTACACTCAAAAAATAGCCCCCTGCCCTAAGACATCCATATCAAAAAAAAATTGCGTTTTTCTTCGCCGTTTTGAACTATTTGAATATCATGGTGAAATTTCTATGAGGAGAGATAGGGTTACAATTTTCACCACGTTCTCATTCAATTTTGATATAATTTCATAGCTATTGTATCTTGTTACGTTTAAATTTCCGAAAAAAACCTAACCTCCCCCCTCTCCCCCAATTACTATAGATTACCCAGTTATGTTAAAATCATAATTTTCGATTCGATAGAAACAATCTGAAGGTGAAAAGTCTAGGTACTAATCGAAAAGTAAAACCAAAACACTCGAAATACAAAACCAACAACGCAACGTTGAAAACCATAGTAATCATTTATGAAAGCTCAATTTATCGAAAGTGAGAACTTTTTTTTCACTACGTAAATTTTAAATCCCCTTCAAAAGAAGACCATCAGCCAACGAAATTTGTATAAAATTGAAAAATTAGCGGTGCAAATTTTCGAATGGAAAAACACTTCCATTAGACCACGTTTCTGTGCAGTAATTTGTTTTTTTTTTGTTTTTATGTTCTCAATGCGGCAGAAACTTTTTTAAAACATTCCTTTGAATCGAGATTGGTTAGTTATCTTTTCTGTGCAATGCAATGAAAAAAAAAAAAAAAAGAAAGAAAAAAGCAAAGGAAAGAATGAAAAGAAACGTGTTAGTTTTCAAAAGAGCGAAACGATTCTCATTCCCCATCCATTTACGTAAAAGGTCGATTACAGGTAAATTAAAAGGGTGTGCCTTGGTTTATGCGGAATCGCAACGCAATGCTGGCATCTGCAGTCAGTTTTTACCTTTATTAAAATCAAGCACGCGGAAAAAGGTCGTTAAATGATATTTATAACGCTATTATTTTTTATCGACTTCATAATAGTAAAAGGCTGTGTATAAGAAGTGCTTTATTAACTTTATGCATATAATCGAAATTGGCGATATTTTTTATACGTCTCGCATAAAGTTTGGTTTTACGAGTCGAGAGAACTTCGCGTGACGTATAAGCCTATGTAGGTAAATTAGTAACCGAAAGTTTATGACTTTATAAGCCTGAGAAGAATGACGCATATAGATAGGCCTCGCCTTCGTATATACCTGATGAGTATTCTCTCGGATGCTGATACTCGAGTGAAGAAGAACAAGTAACTTTGTTAGTAAATAAATGTAATAATTCATTTTTCATAGATTATAAGCAAATTTTTTAGAGTAAGTAGGCTTATTTAAATATTTGGTAAATTAATTGATCAAACATCAGGGTGGGACGAATTTTTCTTTTTTTGGAAATCTGCCAACAGCAAGGTCACAATAGTTGTGAAATAACTTCAAAAGATGTGAAAACTTCAGTCACCTAACTAATTTTTTCTAACTCGTTAAATTTGCTTAAGGTTCAAAAATTTTTAAAAATTTTCAAAAAATCAAAAAACAAATTTTTTTCAAAAATGTAAATATGTAAGGTAATTTGCTAATTGTTGATAGGTAAGAGAATTTTTTTACATTTCTGTTAACCACATCGCATGTAATGATCAAAGAAATTCTGAAAAAATTATATTATATACTCCAATGTGTTTCCCATCCATCCACTGTGCTGTTAATAGCCCCCCCCCACCCAAAGAAAATCACCTGTCTCTAGAAAAATTTCTAAAACAACCAATGACTACTTGCCAGTAGTTGATAATATTTTTAAGCAACTTACTAGCAGGCGATGACACAAAAAGTATTCAAAACAGTATTTCATTGATCAAAATACCAATATTATTTGCCGTAAAAATATTTTATGCCATAAATGTCACTTTGAAGGGGGGGGGGCACAGGCTATCAACTACAGCAAATGTAAAAAAAAAATAAATTTGTTAATAATTAAGAATTTCTAATAATTACAAGAATTGAAGTAAGTTGATATCATTTTCTGGGGTGAATTAGATAACAAATTTCTGAATGTGAAAGGGTACCCCAAATTAATATTTTTTTCTGATATTTTATTGATTTTCAGCAATTTTTCGAGTAATTAACTACTGGCAAGTGAGCAATTTTCACTTTCCAGTAGTTGATAACCCTTCCCCCCTCTTTTCAGCCGAATCCAGGCATGTGAAAATTTTTTTGTAAATTCTCCCATATATATCCATCAATTTGTTATAGAAACCATTTTGGTACCTATTTTGAAAAAATTTTGAAAAAAATAAATTTCAAACGACAAAACTGTTTAGGTTTTTGCCACAATACGAAAATTTTGAGCTTCTGTTATGTAAAGTAAATATAAAAAAATTATTAATTCTTGGCTAGGTTGAGCAATGCTGGTGTTCTGCTCTAAATTGAATGGGCTATCCAAAATACCATTGATGTTTTTAATCGATCTCATGATTGTTTCACAAATCAGCTCCAAAGATAAAATTATCAACTGCTGGCAAGTTATCAACTATTGAAAAATTACCTTATTGTACATATTCGAACTCAAAATGATCATTGTTGGGAAATTTTTGCCATCTCCCCTTTTATCAGGGTTTATAAAACAAACAACTTTTTGCCTATTCTCACGATTTTCTAAAAAACCACGAAGGAAATTCATCTCCCACACATAATTTTTCCAAGCCACTCAAAAAAATCTTTTTTTACGTATTTTAAATTCAAAAATTGAACATATGATTTTTCGACAAAATTTTATCACAAAGGACACATTTCATCTATTTTAGACTTGCAAAAGCAATTTGTAATTTTTTTTAAAAACCCTTTATACTGTATTTTTGTATGCTGGAATACCAATTGAGAACCCCTGACAAGGGTAAAGTGGGGAAAATAAATCTTAAATGGATGAATATAAGTGTATTCGGTCTATTTCACTAAGAATTTATTGAACAATTTTAAATGAAGTGAAAAAATTCTTGAAATAACACGAAAAATCCATTTTTTAAGTACGCTTGAAAAATCATCTGTGAAGAACAAAATTGAAATTTTACGCTTTATCAACTAAATTTGATGTCATAAATTCATTTTAGGGGGACGTTTATCGAAAAAAAATTTTCTTCGTGATTTTTCAGAAAATTATGGAAAAACGAAAAAAAGGTCATTTTTTAAAAATTCTTGAAAAAAGGTAAAATGGCAAAAACTTTCCAACAATGATCATTCTGAGTTCAAAATACGTTATATAATTCCATTTCTGGAAATAATGTTCAAAAAAATGTTTCATTTGATTTTTGAAAATTTTACAGCAATTCACAGCAAGTATATCTAAAAGGATAATAGAGCGTGGATTTCAAAATAAAAAAATTAAAAGAATTTACCCTTTCTCATACACAGTGATACGTCTTAATCCTGATGCACTTTCTTCTACAAGGTCGATCTCCTTCACGACAAAATAAAGAAACAACCATCGTTTACTGTCAAACAGCAATCAATATACATGAACTTGGAAAGCAGAAAGACACATCGATGAAATAAATATACCTATATACCTTTTTCTATAAAACATCGATACAGCGAAGGAAAAGAAAGGAAAAGAAAAGCAAGAATATAATGTCAAATCTAACGATATCATATAAACAGATGATTGAAGAATATTACCGCAGTTATGTAAAAAATTCGTGTAGACATCTTGACAAGCATTCGAGCCTGCCAAATGCGAGTAAAAAAAAAACCATATCACGATAGACACCATATCGAGCAAAGTAAAAAAGAAGCATACCTTGGAAAAAAAAACCGGAGCCAACTATATAAATCGCCTTCTTGTAATATATTTGAGGGATGGTATCTAAATCGCACGAAATGAGATGTTATGTAGTTTGAAGAATGAGCATGTGCATAAAAAATGAAATCGGTCTGACACAGGCAAAGAAAAAAGCTACGTAGGTATTATAAGCAGTAAAAAAAAAAAAAAAAAAGCGTGAAAATTTTCCTCTTTTCACGAGAGATTTATATAATAAAAGAGGAAAAATATAAAAATCGCGTCATTGTTGCCAGCACTGGTTGGCTGGCGAATTATGGTTATTCGATAATAATTCGGATTCTTTTTCTTTCTTTTATGAGCGCCAGTATATATACGAGAGTAATATTTACGATGTTGTGTAAAAGTTTTTAATTATGTATGAAAACATCTACGTCTACGCAGTGGTAAGTTTATTTTTACGAATAAGAGAACTTTTTCCAGAATTTGTGTGCTTTTTTCAAAGCTGTAACGTTACAAAAAAAATATACGAGTATATATATATATATATATATATATATATATATATATATATATATATATAGACACGATAAATTACCACGTTCGGGTCATATTTATAAACTCGTTGATGTGAAAAAAAAAAAATTATAGAAAAGATTCTAGATCATTACAAGACGATCTATCACGCGACTCAAGAAATCCTTCGAGGATTACGTTCTCTCTTCCCTTAGGGTATATGCGATCATCCGATAAACCCTCCGAAAACCACATACCTTCGTCGCATCAGGCGCTAATTCGCCTTTTAAATTCATGACTTTCTACTACATCTCACGTCAAAACACATTCACCCTGCTGCGTGCTGTTCGGTGGTTTAATTCAACAAGGGGGAGAGCGAAGTTGGATGGTTATTTTAAATGAAGAAGCGGGGATACGGACGAGATGAAGGAGGGGGGGGGCAAATGCGAATCTTTCAAAAAGAATTACTCTCACGAAAGTACATTATTAATGCTTCGTATGAAGTGAAAATGAAGGCGAGAGGTAAAAAATGTTAGTTGCAGTGCAATTTATAAATTCATTCCGGAGGTTACAAGTCGAATGGAAGCCTTTTTACAGGGATACAACCCATACACTACCTATATGATAAATAGTGGTTAAAGCGTCAGACCATCTTTGCCAACTTGCAAATGCGTACAACACATATACGTGAAACGTACACGTTCGCTTTTACGACATAGTAAAAGATTGCGATGCACTTACTTCACTTTATACATAGAACAACCGACAACGAAAAAGAGATGAAAATTCTACGACAAATATTTAAATAAGAATCCTCGTCACCGTCACCGTCATCGTCATCCTTATCCTCGTCCTCGTCCTCGGTCGTGTATACCGAAACGGCTTCTTATTCAATTTCTCCTCTCTTCGTGAACTATAGCGAGCTTCCCTTGAAACAGATTACTTTTATTGCAGCCGGATAAAAAGCGAGATTGGAAAACGACATTGATGAAGGGTTCCCGTAGCGTAAAGCTTCAAGGGTCAGAATTATTTGAAAAATTATGATCTCGAGATTTTCGAGGTAATTGCGAAATACCGATATCAGGCCAAGGGTAAACGAAATAGTCAAGGGCGGTTTCTTCTTTCAGATAGGTAATTTCTTCTTTTCTTTTTTTACCCCGAAATTTTTGTCTATAAGAATTGTTATTTGACTAGATAGCAAAATTCAACCAAAAATACGACAGAAATGAAATATTACACAAGTACTAAAATTTCAGAGAATTCAAAATTATTAAGATGCGAAATATTTGAAATTGTTCAGGCATATTTTCACCGTTTGAAAAGTTTCATGTTAAGGTATTCGAAAAACGTTTCAAAGTAAAAATTCAAATTCGACCATGTCAATTAATTTTCAGGAATCCGAAAAAAACTTTTCATTTAAAATCTTTGTAACCGATGTGGGAAACACTGGTTAAAAAAAATTGAACGACAGACAAACCAGGAGTCTGTACTTCAAACGTAAAAAGGATTAAAATACACTACGAGAAAGGAAAAGGAAAACTCCAAGACGAATAAAAGTTGTGGTGGCAATATTGGTTATGAGTGGGAGGGGGGGGGGAGTACAATAAAGAGTGAATGATTGCGGCGCGGCGTTCGTTAAATGGCTTTTTTTCAATTTGTAACACTTTGGTTTTGTTTTTTCGTGACACCGGCATCGAATTTAAAAGGTTTCGAGTACGCTTATGAGAACATATCATGCGAACTCAATAACCCTTTCGGTTTTCGCGCTTTCTGTTTTATGATTTTACACTCATAGAATTGGCTGAGCTGCGTATACAAAAAAAGTATAGTTTATTGTCGGCAGCAATACGAAGCTAGGTATGCCTACTTTATAACTTAATAGGTAATTAATCGTACGTCAGAAAGAGAAGAACCCCAAATGAAACATGTATAACAAAAAGACATCACTATTGTTCTTTTCACGTGGAATAAAACTCCTCCACTTCATCAGTATGGTATGTGCCTCTGCATTAAAAAAATTACAGCTTCGATTTATTTTTAAATTTCTCCAACTAATTTCACAAAAGTGTACAAAAAATCGAAGGCGTTGAAATATGCTATTTTTTAGAATTTCATTTTCGCCCAAACTTGCCGCTTACTTTGAAAATTTATTTTAAAAAATTTAAAATGATAAAAATTGACGGTTCGCTCTAAAACGCAGTATATACTCTGAAGTATGTGTGGTATAAAAATCAAGCGTGGGGATGAAGTGGCTCGTAAAATATGACAAAATAAATACAAAAAACGTGACTAACAATTTGTAAATTTTCTAGTTTTTTGTGAATAACTTTTGAAAAAGCTATCGTGAGCACCTCATTGAAAAATTTTTAAATGAAGGGAGAAGAGTACTTTCAACTCTGGTTGCGGTGGTAACCTCGATAGTTACATTTAAAGACGGCAGTTGAAGAAAAAAAATTATTAGTCATTTTCTGGATAAAAATATTTTAAAAAATTCCAATTTTGAAGGTAATTGAGATTGAAGAGAAACGATAGCGCCAAAATACAAAGAATATGAATGAGGTACTGAGAAGAAATTCTGAAGGTTGTACATTAAATGTTATAAAATGGCTCATTCTATATCAAAACGATGCAAAAAGTAGTTTTGGTCACCCGATTTCGCTCAAAATTTTTTGTGAGTTCGCCTCGCAGAGAGGTCTAATAAATGAATTACCGCCATTTCGTCCCTTGTAATTTTCGAGCAATCGCAAGTTTTTGTCAAACAGCTCAACTTTGAAAACTCAAATTTCAAGATCGGTTTAAACTTAAAATAAATCTGTTTTCTGCGGTTTTATTGATAATTGAAATGAGATTCAAAATTTTGAAAGGTCAAATTTGAACTTTTGAGATGAAAACTAAATTTCTCAAGATGAGTACAAAAGTTGAAAGCTACCATTTAAAATTTTGAAAAAGTTACCACGAGTAAAACTGTTTATGCCATTTCTGAATAATTAATTTTCAAAATGGGATCTCTATATACTCGGGGGTAAGGGGGGGGGGGGTTCTCGATTTCGGTCAAAATTCAATAAACAGGTAAAAGTGAAGGGGAAAATCGATTCCCACTGATTCCAGGACGCTGAGTTTGATTTCCGGCTTATTTTTTTCATCTGACCTCTCTAAACACTCCTACCAGCCGCCTCAATATGGTCAAAATCCAAAACAATTGAAAAAACGAATCGGAAATTCAACGGTTGCTGAGCATGAATATTCACTTATTTTTCGGATCAGTCCTTCAAATGACCCCTAGCCAACTAAAAAATTAAAAATTACTGGAAAATGATGAAAATTACCTATTAATTTGGTATCGCTGAGATCGAATATCAACTTATTTTCTTGATCCGACTTCCTCGTGCTCTAAATTCACCTTCCAAGTACTAAAAATTTGAAAAATGAGGGTATTGAAGAGTCGTATTGAGAAAGTAAACCGATATTTGAGCTCAGAGTCTACAAATTAGTAAGAATCGACATGTTTTTTTACGTTTTTAATTATTTTTAAATGTTAATCATGTTAAGGGATGGTAAGAAGTTGGCGGAGTCGGATCAAAAAAGTAAGCCAATATTCATGCTCAGCGACCTCAAATTGGTAAAAATCGTCATGTCAATTCATTTTTTTAATTTTTTTTAATTTTTACCATGTTGAGGGAAGTAATTGTGAGAGGGAGGGAGGGAGGTGTCTATGTGGGATAAGAAAACTAAGCCGATGTTCGAACTCAGCGTTCTCGAATCAGTAAAAATCGATAAGCTATTTTATTTTTTCCACTTTTTAGAATTTTGACCAAAATTATGGATACCTCTCCTCACCGGGGGTGTTGTGATCCCATTTTGAAAATTGGTCGGTTGAAACGAACATAAAAAGGTCTCTTCGTGGTAATTTTTTCAGATTTTTCAAATTGTAGCTTTCAACTTTTATACCCATCATGAAAAGTTGAGCTTTCATCTGAAAAGTTCAACTTTGAGTTATCAAAATTTTAACCACCGATTCTTAATCTACTTTTGATTACCTATAAAACTGCGTAAACAGATTGATTCTAAGTCTAACCAATTTTGAAATATGAGCCTTCAAAGTTGAGCTGTTCAACGAAAAATCTTGATTGCTCGAAAATTACAAGGGCCACCCTTCCAATCCCCCCTCCGCGATTCTTTCATTAGACCACCGAGGGGAATTTACAATAAAATTTTGAAAGAAATCAAAAGACTCGAGTCACTTTTTGGGTCGTTTTGATACGAACTTTGCCAAAGGAAATTCATTCAGATTGAAAAAAAAAATGATAAATTTCAAAATTTTAATTTTTTTCTCCATCGGGAAGCAACCATTGGGGTTCTGCTCAAGCCATGAATTGGTACGTGAACTGCTACCCATTTCAATGATTTTTAGTGAGAAGCTCACCACAACTTTTTCATAAGTTATCCTCAAAAAACTGATGAAATTGAAAATTTTCACTGAATTTTTTTTATATCTATCATCACAGTTTGCAAACCACTTTACCCACACTCTTGATTTTTTGCCACAGTCCCTCATTCATATTCCTTGGCTTGTAGCGCGATCGAAATTTAAAAAAATATTTTTGTCTAAAAATGACTAAAAATTTTTTTGTCATCAATTGGTATCTTTTGTTAACAGCATAAATACACCCCACGAGGTTTACTACCCCAGCCATCGAGTCGAAGGTACCTCCCGTTCATTTCAAAACTTTTTAACGGGGTGCTCCTAATTATTAATTTTTTTTCTATAAATTTTAAATCAGCGGTAGATTTGGACGAAAATGAAATTATGAAAATACCATATTTCATTCCTTTTGATTTTCTAGTTATGCTAACCATTATACATGTAGGTCTTATAAGTTGACGTATCGCTGGTTTAATGGAAGGTAGGTTAACGCAAAACACTCGGTATATGAGATATTTTACTTCCACAACTTATGAGCATAATAACAACATTCCAACTTCTATAATGATTTTCAAGCAACGATAAAATATTATCCTGTAAGACCCCTTGCTTACGACGTATTTTTTTTTTTTTTTTTTCACGCTCGTAGATCAAGTCTATCGTCTTCAAAAGCATCGTAATCCTAAAATCAATCAATTTAGCGCCACATTTTCGTAACATAAGAGACGACATCGACAACGGCATGCCAACTAAAACCGAAACGAGACGGAAGGAGAAAAACACAGCTTGGTTGAACAGAAGCCATACGCGTAATCCTGGTAAAGCGCCGGATTTCGCATACGTTACCACAAAACGTGTGAAAAGGTCAATAATCAACGAATGCAAGTGCGAAAATTCACGCCAAACATATGACGCACGCGACGACACGTCAAAGCGTAACGCGATCCTCTTGCATACGCGTTGTACGGAAAGTTTTACAGGTTTAATGCCTTAAGTAAGTAGACAGTAGGCACAATACCGTACCTGCATATTATATACATAATGCGCATCGAAATCTGAGATGTTCAGTACCGGTGTTGAGATATAGCATATGTAGTATACGTCTAGGTATAGATAGGGTATTAAAAAGCCTCGTATACTTATATAACACAGGATAAATTTCCAAACACGAATATTATATCGTGTTAACAACAACGCGCAGTCTGCTTATAGCGGAGAATTACGCTCCATAAACAATACCACATTGAAAAAGATTCGCAATTGGGCCTAAATAGGTACGTCTCGTTTTAACGGGTGATCGAGTATCCGTTAAATTACGGAGTACGCACATTAAGCTCGACACCGATGGCCGACAGTAAATCTTCCATTGTACACGTAGCTCAGTCAGTTTGATAGATACAGAGTTATACCTATCTAGATACCTACATATTGTGTAGCTATAGACATGCGAAGACCAAAAGGGTTACAAGGTTTGCATGATACGTACTCATAAGCGCATCTACCCGAAACTTTTCAAATTCGATACTGCCCAAAAAAAAAATCAACCTGAATCCGCTTTTTCATCGCCTACACGCCGCAAAATTATCGACACAAAAATTTTTATGTACCGAAATTGATAGAGAAGACAGAAAAAAAAAAGAATTTACATGAAAAAAGTATTGCGACTGATATTGAAGTAAAGGCAGCGTCAAATGTTCACCATCAAAAGTACATCCTGCACAATAAGCATACAGATGTTATAATGTGCCCATGTGGTTCTGGTAACCATGGAATAAAATTACTGGACAGGTAATCATGATGGGAGGTTGATATTGATTTTGTGATGGGATGCCTTCCTCATGTAAAGCTTTGAAAAAAAAAACACCGATGCGTTCTTCGATGGATGTGTGCCCCTCCATAGCTGGACCAAAATTACGTACCACCAAAGTATCATACCAAAATCGCTCCAGACCAAATTTATCATACTTATCCATTCGGATGCCACGTATTTTTCATGTTTACCTTTTTTTCGTTCAACAACATACGTACAGACAAAGACTAATATTTTTTTTTAATTCATGAATTTTGGTTCACATAAAGGGAAATAATCGATAGAATTTGACAATTTTTGTAAATTTTGGGCCCTTTGAGATAGATATTTCAATCTTGATATAAAAGATGACATGTCTACAATCTTTACATATAAAAACGGGCATTTCAAAAAAAAAAATCGAGGAAATCGGTGCATCGGAAAGGCTGGCCGATATACCAAAATTTCTTAATTTTGTTCTTTTTTTTAAAGATTTTTCTAATGTAACGAGCTTAATATATCAGATTTATTTCATACCATAACTGAAACTGAAGCTTTCATGCAACATTATATCATAAATATCAACCCACCATGGCTCGATTTTGCCCCCAAAATAGACTACTCACTAACTGAATTCATCAAATCCGATACTGACTCTACCATAGTCACTTCCCGTTTTAATGAACTCCTAAACAAATACGAAAATCACTAATTCCTCTTCACTGATGG